>PVJC01000288.1:0-138061 GCA_004026665.1 Murina feae | reverse complement strand
TTTCTAAATTTATCAACAAAATGTTTTATCATCTTGAAAATGTACTGTATCCCTTTAAGTAAAAGATTTCTAAGGTGAATTTCAGTTGTTTGCTCCACTTCAATGATAGATCTATCTAATTAGTAGACACTTGAAAATCCATTTAATTTTTAATTCAGGAAGTCACTCGTGATAGAGGCAATTTAAACAACTCTGGAAAAACCTCAAACCCCAACAAAATTCCATTAACTCTGTGGATACTTTAATGGTACATTTAACTAATGTTGAATTATGATGGGTCCCTGTAGAGACAGAGATACCTATGCATCTATGAGTTCCCATTTGGGAATCCAAGCTTTTAGCTTTTAATAATTAGTTCAGTTGATTAGATTGATACCAGTCCGTTATCAAGGTTATTTTTTACAATTCTCCTCAGAAGACTTTCCTCGGGTCTTCCCTTGAAATTCAGTGGTCTTGTAGAGCCTTTGTCTGTATGACTCCCCTTAGAACCTCCCTGTGGGTTCATGTATTTGCCACCTTCATAGCACATGATGGAGGGCAAAGAGGCATTCCTGGCAGTGAGGCATGATTGGCAACGTGCTTCTAGTCTGTTTCTAAAATCAGGGCTACAGCATTGGTTTCCAGCCATTTGTCCACCAACTATATGCAAGTTCCAATCTCAGCTTGGATTTCTTCACAATGATTCCCTTTCCCTTTCACAAAGATAGATTCGTTGGGTGGAAGGAGCATGAGGGAGCACCAGCTCAATGCTTTCATTTCGCTGATGAGGAAATGGGCCCGGAGAGGGCAGATGGCTTTCTCAACGTTACAGAATTAGCTAGCTAGAAAGAAAGGAAGAAGAACTTGAACACGGGCATCCTACTTCCCTTCAAGCGCTCTTTTGTTTTTAAAGATTTTTAAAGATTTAATTTTATGGAGAGAGGGAGTAAGGGGGGGGAGGGGGGGGAGAGAGAGAGAGAGAGAGAGAGAGAGAGAGAGAGAGAGAGAGACATTGTTGTCAGAGATTGTCTGCCTCCTGCATGCCTCCTACCAGGGATTGAGCCTACAACCAGGACATGTGCCCTGACCAGGAATTAAACTGGCAACCTCCTGGTGCAGATGATGACGCTCAACCAACTGAGCCACACCAGCCAGGGCTCAAGTGCTCTTTCTGTCACATCTTGTTACTACCATGGTCCTAAGCACCAAGGACAACGCAGACTAGACCAGCCCTTAGGACTTGATTTTCATGTTTAGGGGGAGGTGGATAAGGGTAGAAAAGGCCAGAAATCACTAAAGGAAGATTCTATCCCAACGATCTCTGTGATAAAATTAATGGAAAAGCAGAACAAACACACTTGAAGCAATTTGAAGAGCATTATGAAAGAGAACATATAATTAGGAAATCAATTATGCGGCACTGAGATTGAAGGCAACTTTACATATTGCAGGAGTTTGGAAATCTTTGTGGATGGGGTAGACACATGAGTGGCTTTGAATCTTAACAGTGTGTGGATTATTGAAGGGACGGGGTGTTGATTTGTTTTCTATATGTTATAAATAGCTTGAACATGTAATGTGATTCTGGAGTCACACAGCCTTGACAAACTTACTGAAAATTTCCAAGCCTCAGTTTCCCTATCTATAAGATGGGAATAAGTACTATTGTTGGGCGGTGTGAGTGTGCCTAAAACAAAACAATCACAGTTGGGGGAGCTAAACTGAGCTCCTTGCAGAAGGAACACAGAACAGGGAATCCATGACTGCATGTTTTGTTAGTATTTATTTTAGTCCCATAGGGCTAGGCCCCCATTGCAGCCCAAACACTTTTATCAATTAAGCAAAGACCACCACATGACAACTTACTGCAGGGTACTTTTTACCTAAGGATATTTAGTCATCGCTATCCCCTTGTCTCTATATAAGATTGTATAACGTTGATATGCCTTTGATCCACGGAGCTCTCCTCAGGAGGCAGGGTATGGGATTTAAATGATCATTGGTGTCACATATGAAAAGAGCTCAATTTCATCTGGAAACACATTAGTGCTCATGGGCAGGTGCTGCACTATGACTGGAATACATAAAGAGGATGTACGATTACTGGATGAGACCTCCAGGGGGATGGCTACATGAATAACTGATGAAGGCTGGCTGGCAGCCCCACTACTTCCTATTCTCCTGATGCCTGTGTGTGAAATGTGAATGTGGAAACGAACCTGGCATTACCCATAACATGATGACACGGGAGAGCAAGAACTGGAAAAAGAGGGTGAAACTTTAGATGTTACTCATATATTCTTTGATTAAATGTATTCCTTTCGGTCCACTCCCACGGTGTAAGCAAACATGATGCAGACCACCAAGCTTCTGAAGAGTCCCACAATCAGACTAGTCTTAGTTTTCTCATCATTCAGGGCTCCTAAGGGAAAGTCAGGGAGAAGAATGCTAGTATAAGAAGCACCTACTTTTAGGGTCATTGTGATGCTTCATGAAACAGGGATGTAAAGAGTGTGTCAGAGCCTGAAATACAGTAGGTATGTAATAAACGAGTACTCCTTTCCCTAGAATAAAGCTTTCTGAGATGGGTGAGAGTTGCTGAAAAACAGTATAGCTCTAGCCGGTTTGGCTCAGTGGATAGAACGTCGGCCTGCGGACTGAAGGGTCCCAGGTTCAATTCCAGCCAAGGGCACATGCCTGGGTTGCGGGCTCGATCACCAGTGGGGGGTGTGCAGGAGGCAGCCAGTTGATGATTCTCTCTCATCACTGATGTTTCTATCTCTCTCTCCCTTTTCCTTCCTCTCTAAAATCATGAAAGAAATGTATTTTTTTAAAAAAAAAACAGTATAAATTACAACCACCACTAGTTTTCATTGATAGCCCGTGACTTCATGGCATTGAGGAGAAGGGCCATATCTGAGAAAGAGTCCTCCTCACCCCACCAATCAAGAAAAGGATGGAGTTTGAGGGTGAGGAGAGAGCCCATTAGGCCCACCCTCAGTTATTAAAAACAAAAAAAGTCAGAAAAGTCTGAGTTCACTGCAAATCACGTGAAAAACGAAGTCAGGTGCATAGAAAATGAGTCCATCGTACGACTGTGGAAACGCTGACTTTCTGCTTAGCGCAGGTTCTTCCTGACTGTGTTCCTATGATGAACGATAAGGGGAAAGTCCAAAATAAGAAAGCCCCCTTTGCTTCTTTTCAGAGACAGTGTGGATGAGGAAGTGCCCGACACTGCTGTGTCCCATCCTGCCTTACAATATCTGGAGGACAGAAACTCTGAGACTGGGAATTAACAACCATGTGGTAAAGAGAAAGCTGTTTGAATCCCTGGGGTTTCTGGGAAGATAGGAACAGAATGCTGTATAATCGCTTCAAGGCAGGACATTGTGTTAAACATTTTTACTCAGGGACTGTTTATTTTTATCTAGATAAACATAGTCATTTTAGAACTAGAGGATATCACATAGCATCTAACTTTCAACCCAAACAGAAATATTCTTCTCTAGAATCACTGACAGAGGGGGATGTCAGCATGTTCACAGGCAACTCTTTCTAGAACTCATTTTTAAACATTTTTAAAGCCCATCTGCTTATTAAAAAGCCATTCCTTGCATGAGGTTGAAATCTTATCTGCTCAGATTTTATCTTGGCTTATAGCCAAGGTCTACTGCAACACGATGACTTGAGTAGCCTTACGCATCTTCCATCTTGTCATTTCATTAACTTCTTCTAATTGCTTCTCTTGAGTCTTAATTTGAGGGGAGAGGAGTCAGGGTGGCTCTCTTTCCTAGGCATCGACTTCCTCTCCTCCCTTTTGTTCTGTCACAATGAAACAAGGCCTGTCCCCTGCTCTTGGCATGAGTTGATGGAGAGATGGGCCCCAGTTGGGCCAAGGATGATCATGTGGCTCTCCTATCTCTCACAGCTGAGCATCTAGCACTATGGTCTTTTCTTACGGCATCTCCCTTGTGCTATTACAAAACATATTCGCATTCCAAAAGGAAGTGTTTGGGAATTTGGCAGTCCTTCTGAGAAAACGGGGAGCCCTCCATTTACATTGGAGCATAAGTTATTCTGCACCTCTCCTGCTCCCTAGTCTGGAGCTGTGGGGACCTGCTCATTGACCTCCAGATAACGGAGACCTTGTCCCTCACAGATGATATGAAAGCACTGCCTGATGATCACCCCAGGCTCTCTGGTGGATTCAGTGTCCCCTCAAGCACCAGGAAAGTTCACAATATCCCCGATTCCCTATCTTGGTTCAGGCCTGGTGCTAAGTCTTGGGCCACCCCAAGAACCAGGACACGCTCCCTTCTCTTAAAAGGCCTTCCATCATTTCCCTTCCTGTGGAAAAGAACACAACTGGGTAGTGTGGCAAAGTGATGATTTTAAAAATCATTCTTTGACCCAAAGTAGAAAGGAGCTCCAGGGAAAGTTTTGGTCAGGGAAACTTCTACCCACTGATTTAATCCAGGAGCTGTCAGTGTTTATGCACATACAGGCTCTTAGCTCCCCTTGCTTCCACATCAGACTCCTCCCTGATGACAGCAGGCCTATCTCTCCCAGGGATACAGAGGTAACCACCCTTTCATGAGTGTGTGGCACGTTGTCAGGGTTTTGCTCTGGGAAAAAAAAAAAAGGCTCCAGAAACAAGCTTGAACTGGGGAGAGGGAGAAAATGGAGGGAGAACAGGGATCCCTGTTCTGTTGACTTGGAAGCTCTCCTCTTGGAGGAGCTGCAAACTAATCACCCCAGGAGTCCTTTCTCAGACTCTCTGTTCTGCCCCTTTCCAATCTGCCCTCTCTTTGCTTGTGCCCAGAACATTATTGTGGAAGATGGGAGGCAAAGGGGGCTAAAGACACAGTAGTTCATTGTAGTCAACAGAAAGGGGATAATTGGGGTTCCTACTTCTCGTCATCTCAGTTCCTCTCAGATACCTGTTTCTAGCCAGAGAGAGAGAAGGAGTATCTCCATAGCTGGTGAGGGTTCTTTCATTCTCCCGAGATGTAAACATAACATTGTCAAGTTCTGACCTAGATACACTAGCAAAGTGATATCAAAACATAGCTGGTTTTGTGAGTGGCAGGAGAGATGGAACCTTCTGCTTCTCACACCACCAAAAATCTAGACATGTGTAGAACCAGGGTCCTAAATTATTAACAGCAGGCAGGAACCTAAGTACTATGATAACAATACGAAGCACAAGTTTAAGCTCTTGGTCGACCAGAAAGCCTAACTGAGATGCTGCCTTCTAGACAAAAGCAGTTCAAGATACTGGGGAGGGGAGAGGGAGGGAGCTCCACTGACAACAAGATAGAGACTGCAAATTAGGGGTTGAAAGCTGTCAATAAATCCCTTTATTTACATCCACTAAGAAGTCTGGCACCAACTAATAGACCGCTACAAAGCCCCAAATCTTTAGCATCATTATCACTGACACCAATGTTACCTTTTAAAAGTGCTATGTTGGCATCTACTTGTTAAAAAATTGCCAAAGATGAAATTAAATGTTTTTGCTACATGACCCAATAACCCCATTTCTGGAATATATTTACTCCAGATTTATATATACAAATATATTCCAGAGGATAGATTCTGAAACATATGTCAGAGAAATTATTGTGCAGGTTCCTTGGAAGTCACATACAACATTTTCTTTGGAGTACTGTTTGATCATTATAATGGAGAGTTACAGACAACATAGGCATCCACTGTTAGTTAGCATATTAACAAGTAAAATACAATAAATAGATATAAAGGAATTTCATGCAGCAGTTGGAAGAAACCTACCTCTATCAGAGTGTGTGTGTGTGTGTGTGTGTGTGTGTGTGTGTGTATGTATAAGAGATGAGAGAGAGGAGAAAGAGAGAGGGAAAGAGGGAGAAAGGGAGAGAGGGCAAGAGGGAGAGAGAAGCAGGAACTATGTATCCTTCTATCAAATGTCATGGCAATGGTTTCAGGTAGAAGCAGCATGACACAAAATAGAAGAGAAGTTAGTCTTGGCCTTTTATATCTGAGATTTGTTTTTATCATCTATAAAATGAAGATCCTAGAAATGCTTCAGAGACTTATTGGTGGTTTAAGATAAACTACTGCACATAGGCATGGCTAGGAAATTTGACTTGTCACACCTCCATAAGCCATTATCATTCTTGCTAAAAAAGTACCATCCGCTGTCAGCACCAATCCCTGTACTGTTCAGGTCGCAGTCATTACCCTTTTCCTTCAAAGCACCCTCCAGGTAGAAAGAAGCCAGGGCTGGGCGTTTTAGCAGCTGTCAGTGACCACACCATACTCATGAAAGTGCTGCCTTCCCACCCCGAACACCTTCTAGGCGAGGGTCCTCTTTAGATTAATATCCTTCCATCGGGAATCTCTAGAAACCCATTACAGAAGGGCCAGGGCCCATGACTGCCTTTCAATGGTTCCTGTTACAGATGGTCCTTGTCTCGTGTGAGCAAGATGGATGTCAGCTCAAGCCCAGTCTTCCCATCACAGGAGGCTGTGAAGGACCCTCAGTGGGGGAAGGGAAGTCACTTTCACCTGTGGTGACTTAACAAATGCAGGCAGATTTAACGTGGGAGAAGGAAAGGCAGTCAACCTCCAATGCCCTTAAACCTACTGTTATTCCGAGACATCAGGTAGCCAATGAAACATTTTAATGCTATTTTAGAACGATATAAAATGATGCCATTTCTATCCTTTCTCACTGTGACAAATTCATCTTTGTCCCTTGGGAGGAATGGAGGGTCATATTCCCAGTGATTTAGGAAGTTTCTGAGAGCCCTGCTCTGCCCAGGCACTGTTCTGCCCATCACACTGGCCCGGCAGTTTGGGCTCTGGGAGACCCCTCCCAGGAGAGTCTCCCCCCAAAAATGAAGAGAAAATTCTGCCAGGTGCTTCCATTCAGATTTTCAACAAATATGTATTGAGTCCCCACCATGTGCCAGGCAGTATGGATACAATAATGAGTAAGAGAGGTGTGATTTTTGCTCTGATGGAATGTTTACATTGTAAGACTGTTATTCAAGAGATGGCCATCTTTCTGATCTTCCCTCAGAAGCAGTGCAGCATGACAGTTAAGGGTATAGGCTCGGGTGCCAGGCTGTTGGGTTCTAGCCCTGGCTTAACCAGTTACTGGCTGTGGGATCTTGGACAAGTTGCTTTATCTCTTTTTAAAATTGATTTTGGAGAGAGGGGTAGAGAGTAAGAGAGAGAGAGAGAAAGAGTGAGAGAGAAAGATCAATTTGTTGTTCTACTTAGTTATGCATTCATTGGTTGATTCTTTTTATGTTTCCTGACCAAGGATTGACCTTGGTGTGTTGGGACAATGCTCTAACCAACTGAGTTACTTAGCCAGGGTCTGCTTCATCTTTTATTGATTTTTTTTTTTTACAGAGAGGAAGGGAGAGGGATAGAGAGTTAGAAACATCGATAAGAGAGAAACATCAATCAGCTGCCTCCTGCACACCTCCCACTAGGGATGTGCCCGCAACCAAGGTACATGCCCTTGACCAGAATCGAACCTGGAACCCTTCAGTCCGCAGGCTGATGCTCTATTCACTAAGCCAAACTGGACAGGGCTGCTTCATCTTTTAAAGGGGGTTAATTGCAAAAGCCATCTCATTGGTTTGCTTTGAAGATAAACTACACTGAAACCCTTAAAGCACTTAAAATGACAGCAGGCATATAGTAAGCACTCAATAATTTTTTCCTAATTACATTCCATCAGGACTTTTCCACTTCTAGGAAAATGTGCTTTATATATTTCTTGCCCATGAATTGCTAAATCTAGCCATCAGTCCTTTGTACACATTTCTCCCTATTTCATCTCCATTAATTTATGTCTAAAAAATTGCTCTAAGCTCAAATGTTTGTCAATTCTAAGAAGTCTTTTCTGGTAAATACCAGGTCATTGTAATTGTTCTTTAACCTCCTCCTCCTCCTGACCTGCAGCCCTGTTCCATCAACACGCAGGTTAACACAATACCACTCTAGCTTGTACTCAAATTCCATGTTGTCAATCTGGGTTCAGAGAAGGCAAGTGCCTAGAAGATTACACAGCTAGCTTTTAATGCCTGAGTCTAGGACTTATATTCTAGTCTGTCTGATGTCAAATTTTATTCCATTACATCATAAAGGACTCTAATAAAAAAAAAACTATGCCAATCACTGCCATTTTATTACTCAACAAAATGTTCCACTTACTAAGTTGCACATATATCTATAATATATGCAATACATATGTAAATATATATATGTATGTATATATATATATATATACACACACACATATACACATGCATACACAGGGGTGGGCAAAAGTAGGTTTACAGTACATAATTAATATTATTATGTATTTGCATTATTTCCATACAAACAACTGTAAACCCCTTTTTCCACCCATGATTAACGGTGCAATGATAATATATATTACATAATACTACATATTTATAATGTATGCCATATATACTGTGTGTGTGTGTGTGTGTGTGTGTGTATAGCTAATATGCTAAGTGTCCATCTGACTGGTAGCTATGATGTGCACTGACCATCAGGGGGCAGATGCTCAATGCAGGAGCTGCCGAGCTGCAGTGACTTGGCAGTGGTGGTTCTCGGGTGACGCACCCCAAAACCAGAGAGGAAGGAGCCCAATTCCTCACGGGGCCACAAGATTCCACCTTCGGCCATGGGTTATGTTGTTGCTGGGGCACTGTCTGCCCCAAATCTGGTTTACTACACACTTGTGTTTGCATTCCACACTGTACAACAGCAACTTTGCAGAGTGCCCTCTCCCACTCTGGGACCACTCAGGGGATGTTGGAGAACTGGTTTCGACCCAATCCCACAGGCCAGGCCAAGGGACCTCACCTGCCAGAGGGACCCTGCCCAATCTGCAGATGCCCTTCAAGCCCCAGCGCCACCCCAGGTGCGGCTGGCAGGGGAGGGATCAGGGGAGGTTGGCTCCAGGGCATGACCAGCCCTTCTTGCCCAGTCCTGCTCCACTGGCCACCTTCTAATTAATTTCCTTTCGATGTGCACGAATCCATGCACTAGGTCACTAGAATACACACACACACACACACACACACAGCCATATGCCTGGAGTTTATCAGTAAAGACTTATTATAGTTGTCAAGATTTGAGTTTTTTGAACAACTTATAGACATGAATTATCACACATTATATAATAATTAGCATAATATATAATTTTAATAATTATATATTATATACCTATTCCATTATATACATTCATATCATATACATTTACATATATACATATATAATACAAATATGTATATATTGTGTATATATGTAAATTACTCATTTAATATTCATACAGCTTCTAGAGGCAGGTACTATTATTATAATACCCATTTTATAAATCAGGAGACTAGGGCTTGAAGGAGTAAAGCAGGCTTCCCAAGGTCACATACCTGGTAGTGAAAAAAAGATAGAATTTGAATCTGAATCTGTCACTTTGCATCCTTTCCACTGTTTGTACTCCACAGTTCTTAATACACTGGTTGCTCAACAGTTAAGGCAAAGTTAATGCTAATTGAAGGGATCAAAACTTATCTCTGAGTTCCTACAGTTCTTTTTCATTCTCTACATCAATCTGCTGAGTTGGAAGTTCACTGGGCTTCAGCTTAGTGTGGATGTTCCAGGCCCTCCGGTCCTTCTGTGGTGTGCGACATAAACCTTCCTTTCGATTAATTCATCTCTCTTTGGGTCTGTCAAATCCCAAAGTGGTAGCAAGAGCTGTTGCCCTAGACTCTGAAATCCCCTCATGACTTATTAGTAGCTGGGCAGTCCCAAAGGACTAAGGATTTTGCGTCTTGCTCAGTCAGTAGCCTCAGGCTGGCCCCAAGCTTCTGTTTGCAGTTGATTTTGCAAATAATGGAAAATTTGAAAAATGGGGCTATCTAGCAACACAGTGAGCCAGTCTCAACACCCACAAAATCCATAATGGTGCAGATATCCAGATAGACTTTAATTGTGATTTAATAGTGTTCACTGTAATTTAGCTCCAGGAAAATGTACTTTCAATTAACTAATGTAAACACAATGTCTACTTACCCCATAAATGTTCTCCTAAATGTGCTCATTAAAGCCTAGATTCAATGAGTTTCAAATTACGCCTTCCTTCCTTTCCCCAAAATGTCACTTCAGTATCACCTTACTCTTATTTGGATGTTGGCATAGTGGTCTATTGCCTGCCTCAAATCTTGCCCTATGTACCTTACTTCAGTGGCACACCCTGTTGAACTAACTCCATTCTAACTTTGGTCCTACTCCATAATAACCTCACCTTCTATTTTTCACCAGCATCATTTCACCAAGCACATCTACACCCAGATCTTTGTTTACGCTAGTCCCTCTTTCTGAACCACCCTTTCCTACCACGTATTCACATGCAAACCCAACCTCTTCTCCAAAACCATTCTCACTCAAGCCTCCACGAAAAACACTTGGCACCCATCTGCTTGTACATGGATGTGACATGCTTCCCTTTACACACTGATTTAGCTATTCTTCTCTAATGGAGCTGAGAATACATATCCATCTTTCACTTTTGCCATGACTTAACTCTAACAAAGATTCGAAGCAAGCAGTCCTGTGTTTTTATCTCTGTGCCTTCATGGGCATTTGCACATAGATGCTTAATAAATGATTGATGAATTCAATAGAGTTGGATTGAAATGATAGGAAGTAGAAGGGACAACTCTGACCTGTTGGGCTCCCTCCTATGCTCAAGGAGGTTCTTGAACAAGGTATTGGCCCTGCTTGAATGAATGCCTTGCTGAGTTTACTGCATTCAGAATTCAAGCAGATCCTGTTCTTCACCCCTAGATACTTCTAGTGTTCAGTAAAATCCTTAAGACTTGATCAAACATCTGATGACACATCCTTAAATTATCTTCTCACATAAATAACTACAAACATCCATGGAAATCCAGTAGTAGTTACATAACAAGATTTGAGTCAGGAGGCAGGAAACCTCAGTGGTAGCCAGAGTTGGAGACCTTAGAAATCGCTTAAAACTAGGATAATTGGGCCTTGGTTATCCCACTTGTGTGTCTCTGTGCACAGCAAAAGTGAGATAATTGGATAGCTACTGTTAAGGCTCTTTATGATCTCATTCATGCTCTGGATCAGTGGGTTGCCATACTGGCTGCCCATTAAAAATCACCTGGGGGGCTTTAAAATACCACTGTCTGCCCCCACCCCAACCTACCGATATCTCTGAGGTTCTCACCCAAGCATCAGAATGTCTTTAAGCTGCCAAAGAGCAGCCAGGTTGGAAAATCTCCTCTGTAGACTGGTGCTTCTCACTGTGTGTACAAACCACCTGGGGATCTTTGCAGAGTCTGACTCCTGGGGGCCCAAGAGTCTGCGTTTCTAACGAGCTCTCCAGTGATGCCAGTGCCGCCAGCCGTGCACCACACTTTAAAGAATAAGGTATTTAATTCTGTATAAATTCCTTGAAGGGTTGTTCTTGGAAATAGCTATGTAACAACTATGAGCTGCATTATTGGCCCTACTAGGTGCCTCTGAGATTTAGGTGCTAGCCATTATTTAGATTCCAGGGAGCAACAAAGGATGTCTAACTTCAGAAGAACCTAGGAAAAGGCTCCAGGAGGCAATCAAGATAATAGGTCTAAACAGATGCGTAAGAGACTAGTGCAATAGCATGGCACCCAGAAACACAGGATGAAGGCTAGCTTAAGGCCTCCAACTCTAAACTGGCCATCACATTCCCAATACCCAGAGTTTCACAGTTCCCAGGATTCTTCTCCACATCCTCCAGACAATGCAGTCATTCATTCAAACAACACTAATTGATCACCTATGTGCCAGTCACTTAGTTACTGTCTCCCAGCCCCAAATCCACCCTTCTACACTCTGCTATACACAGTTCTGGGGCTGGGACTCTGCAAACCATATTTCTCTGTCTGCTGGCTCTAGGGAGACCAGTTGTCCCAGTCTGCCCATGACTGTCCCCATCTGAACACTGAAACCCCTTAGATTTGGGCAACAAGGACAGTTAGTTATTCTAGCTGGCTTATTGTTAGGTTCTGCACATACATGACACTGGAAAGGGGCTACTGAGTTCCTGTTTTGCTTGCTGTTCCTGTCATTGCTGTCCCAGCTGGTGACAGGTGCCACCACATGGCAGCACCAGTTGGTTCCGGCTCCAGAGCCACTCAGATGCCACAGCAGTTGGCAGCACGCCTCCTCTGAGGCTCATGGAAAACTTTCTGGGGGTAGTGCTATTTGAAATGGATTTCAACTGAGACTTCAACAAAATGAAGCAACAAAATGAGCAGCAGCATTTCAAGCAGAGGGAATGGCTCCTGCTGAGGCATGATGAGGCAGAACGTATAGCATGCTCTAGGAACAGCTCGGCACAGTAAGAACAGAGACTGTGGGCACAGGAGGAGGAGGCAGCCCAGCTCTTAATGGATCTTCTCTTAGTCTGCTCAACTGCTCTAACAAAATACCATAGACTGGGTGGCTAAAATAACAGACGTTTATTTCTCACAGTTCTGGAGGCTGGGAAGTCCAAGATCAAGGTGCGACCTGATTTGGTTCCCGGTGAGAGCTCTCTTCCCAGCTTACAGACAGCTGCCTTCTTGCTGTGTGCTCATATTGCACAGAGAAGAAGCTGGTGTCTCTTTCTTTTCTTATAAGGGCACTAATTTCATCATGGGGGCCCCACCCTCATGATCTCATCTAAATCTAATTCCCTCCCAAAGGCCTGGCACCTCCTGATTTTATAAGATTGGGGAACAGGACTTGAACCCATAGGACTTCTGGGGATCAGAATCATTCAGTCCATAAGAGAACTTCAGTGCTAAGTTAAGATGTTTGGAATTTATCCTCAAACCTTTAAGCTAATAATAAATATTTTTTAAAGGGGCCATAACATGTCTACACAGGTAGTTCCCAGAGCAGCCAGAAAAAAAACTGAGAAAGAAAGTTGATAGCTGTTATAACTCTGGCTTTTAAGTAAGAGTTTGCTCAATCCTATAGGCCAGAAACCCACAGTCCTATGTTGTAAGAACTAGGTGTATGCTTTAAATAAAGACCCAGAATATGAATTCAAATCTAGGCAGGTCATTGCTTAAGGCACCTTGGCACATAGATGTGTTTACACACACAGATCCAAGATGATCTAGTGGAATGAAAAGAATGGCTTCTTCTGAGGGCACATGAAGATGACTGAGCATCTTAGAAGAAAGGGTGGCCATTCTGTTGGAAGCTACGCAAGAGCTCAAGCCAGGATTTACACACACACACACACACACACACAAACACACGTTTTTATTTCAGAGAGGAAGGAAGAGGGCATCAATGATGAGAGAGAATCATTGATCAGGTGCCTCCTGCATGCCCCCTACTGGGGATCAAACCCACAACCCGGGCATGTGCCCTTGACTAGAATCGAACCCGGGACCCTTCAGGCTGCCGGTTGGTGCTCTATCCACTGAGCCAAGCCAGCTAGGGCTTGAGCCACTGGAGGACCGCTTAATTTTCAGGGACCCAGAGCCACTTGGATAGGGAAGATACCTAAAAAGAAGGAGTGAACAGGTGAGTCGTGGTCCTTTTTTATGGGCAAGGGGCAGTCAACAACTAGAAATACAAAGGCAAATGAGGCAGGAGAAATTCTCCAGTAAGTGGGGGAGGTGTGGACCAGGCTCCAGAGGCCCTTGTGTTCCTTTTTGGTTGATTTGGAGCAATGCTGTGAGGAAGTGAAAAGGCTAGTGGGAGGCTGAGAATACTTAAATGCAGCTTCTAATATGTTTTTCAATTAAAGTCTCAAAGCCAGCCCATACGCCTCAAGTGCTGGAGCCATTAGCCACCTGAGGAAAAGCCGTCAGGCCCGGGTGTGCCAAGGCCGCCCTGCTACAATGAGTGCACGTCCCCGATGCGGAAGGTCTGAACCACTGGGTCTGAACCACTCTTTGATGCTAAAAGGGCCCATTTTGACGCCAATCAAGGAAAATGCCACATTGCACAGTGAAAAGCAGGCATTGGGAACATGCTGGCCCCAAGGGAGGGTCCAGGCACTATGAGGGACACTTCTCCCACGAAGTCCCAGAGAACAGAAGCCACTGGTCTTTCTGAGTGGTCATTACTGATGTTTTGTCATCGTGGTAGGAAATACTTAATAGGGTCCCGCAATAACCTGTGCTACAGCTTAAGCACAAAACCACAAAAGTGCAGAAAGGGGAGAGGGAGATGTGCCAGCATCTGGGACTGAGGCAGTTCAGGAAATTTAGTCGACTGTGAGGCAGAGAGGAGACCATCATGTTATGGAACTGGTGGAAAGAAACGAAGACAACCTTGAGAGTGAAGAGGTAGAGAGGTAAGAAGGGTGAGATGCCCAGCTGGTGCGGCTCAGTGAGTTGGATGGCATCCATGTACTAATAGGTCACCAGTTCAATTCCTGGTCAGGGCACATGCCCAGGTTGTGGGCCTGATTCCCAATAGGAGGCATGCAGGAGGTAGCCGATCAATGATTCTTTCTCATTGATGTTTCTATCTCTCTCTTCCTCTCCCTCTCTCTGAAATCAGTGAAAACTTTTTTTTTTGTAATTAATCCTTTAAAAAAAAAAAAAAAGAAGGGTGAGACGGCTGTCTTGTTCTGCCATGGTCATATGGAGGCTGACTTCAGACCTAGACCTTACATTTTTAGGGGGATGTTGATGGGCTGGAGATTTATGCAGAGACACTGGGAAGTGAGAGAGGGGAACTCTGGGGTGTTGAGACTCAGAGAGAGAAAGGCCCATGAGAGCGCCATTACTGTGCGCAGACACGTGATGGGCTGCCTTGGGAAAGACAAATTAGAACTGTTCAGACAGGCCCAGAGGGGAGAATCAGGAGAGACGAGTGGAATTCCAGGGAGACGGATTTCAGTTTGACGCAAGGAAGACCTTTGACGCAGTTAGAGCTGAGCTGTCCAATGGTGGATTCAGCTGCCTGGGAGGCAATGGATCCAAAAGGTGTTCACCAGAGAAAATCAAAGGGGCCCTTGCTTCGCTGCCCACAGAGGTGTTTTCACAGATGCAGTGACTTTCACGCTGCTTTATGTTCTTCACTGCACTTACCATCTGAGATGGTCTTGCTTATCTGTTGACTTGCCGACTGTCTCTTTTCCAGTAGAATGTAAGCCCCATGGGAACCAGGACCGTGTCCACCTTTCTTGCTGTTGTGTCCCAAGAACACAGAATGGTGACTGGCACGTGGCAGGTGGCTGATGAATACTGGTACAATGAATGAAGGGAGGCTAAGGGAGAGACTCAACCACCATTTCAAATATAAGTCTTGAAACTGGCTTTCAAAACTTAAAAAAAATATATATCTATATGCCTTTCTTGAGTGAAACCTCATGAGGGACTCCAATCTATAAAACAAGTTAATGTGGTATTTTAATAGTATATATTTATAGTATAAGTCCCAATGTAAACCATTTCTATCTATCTATCTATCTATCTATCTATCTATCTATCTATCTATTTTATTTCATTTTTTTAATCCTCACCTGAAGATTAGAGTGTAGGGGAAGGTGAGGGTGGGGTGAGAGAAAAACATCAATGTGAGAGAGGTACATCAATTGGTTGCCTCCTGCATGCGCCCAGACCAGGCCACAGATGGAGCCTGCAACTGAAGTACATGCCCTTGACCAGGAATCGAAGCCAAGACCCTTCGGCCTGTGGGCCGATGCTCCAACCACTGAATCAAATAGGCCAGGGCTATTTTTCTTTATAATAAGAATCACTGAGGGCTATGAGACTGTTTTGACAAACCTACAGAAATATATGAAATCAAGGCTACCAGAAAAATGAGACTGTCACTGATTCCTTGGTTTTCATTGACTTAGCAGAGCACTGAGAAAACCCTGACTCATGCAGAGGAGTAGCTGCCGATGATACCAGTCTCCTATAACTCATCTGGCAATCGCAGGATAATTCTTCAATTAAACTGATGCGGGAGCTTGAAAAGCGAAATGGAGCTTGGAAGTCAAATCTCTCAAAGGTGGTAACAGTAAGTGGTGCCTCTTATCAGACATTCAAAGTCAGACAGAGAGGCAAAGCTTACAATAAGTGCCAACACTATTGTGATGGGCGACATTGTCATGAATCTGAAGAGTTATACATCCGCTTATAATTGCACAACTGATCATCGGGCCATGGTGGGAGGCAAGCGCCTTCTCCTTGCCTAGCTCTTGATGGAACAGGAAATGGGGTTTCTGTGCTGTGGAACTGTAATTCCACAGATGGTGATGCTGAGGTGTGAATTAATCTTTAAAAAATAAATCAGTTCAAAGATACAACCTTCATAATCAATGCCTCATTTTTAGTAGGTTCTGGTATGGATGTCGAACTCCACTGGGAGAAGAGTTCTCTCAGAACAGCACAAAAATGATATGGTAGCACAATAAATACATTTGTGGTTAAAATCTGGTATATAGAATATTTAGGTTGCTGCTGTTCTTCTAAATAAACGTTACTAACAAAATATGTATGAACATAAAAGTTGAATTACATTTTTTTTTGGCAAGATTCCTGCAGCACTTGAACTTACATATTATCAGACAAAGACAAATGTAGGGAATCTTTGTGAGTCTGAGATTCTTGCAGACCAGAAGGGAGCACACAGGCTGCAGCAATGAGACTAATTATGAGTTCTAACATGAGATTGGCTGCTACAGGCATCTGAGCAAACAAGAACCATGACCTCCAGGTTCTCGGCCCCAACATTTTTGGTGTGGCAGAGGTGCTTCTGCTGTCAGGGAGATGGCAGATGGACATTCATATGTGGAAATGCTGGCCATCTGAGGATGGAGGGTAATCAGCCCTCAAACCTTCAGTTCCCGGAGATGACAATGACCCTCATTTCTTTACATCATGAAAGGATTTAAGGAACTATCCAATGGCCAAAATAGAGCGTTCTAGCCCATTGTTTAACTCCATTCGTGATTGTAAAATACCAGACAATAATAGCTCACAACGTCTGACAAGAATTTATTATGCGCTAGTTTCATAATGGATTTATACGAATTATTTTATTCTTCTAACAATCCCAGAATCCACTTTTTTTTAGTATCCTAATTTTATAGAGGAGGAAACTGAGGCATGCTGATATGAATTCAGTAACTTGGCTAACCTCATCCAGCCAGCACACAGTGAAGCTGTGACTCAGACCCTTACAACTTGGCTCCAAAGCCCAAACATTGAACCACTTTAAAAATATGATCAGATCCTGGGGGAAATTAAATTCGGGAGATAAAGTGTTGCGTTGTAGAATACCTGGGGTTTTAGGGAAAATTCCAGAGTTGTGAATTTTCCAAAATTTGATCAAGATCTGCACAAATCAGATAAGTACCTTACTAGTGATACCTAATTCTGATATTTGATTGATAACCCAGTTATACTAATGGTTATTCAATTTCCACCATAGCCTATAGTGGGATCTTTTTCCCCTTCATGGAAACTTAGCTCCAAATGTATCCTTTATGCCAAAGAGGAAACAGATTTCACTCTCCATTATTTGCTATACCCCCGACATCACCCAAATGCCTTTATAGTGTTGAGTGAAGGATGCACCTAGCAATGCAGCATTGAACTTGAGACAGGCAGTGGGTGGACGAAAGAGGGGCCCTGAGTGAATGAGCTGACATGGGGAAGTGGGAGGAACATACATTTAGGAGCAGACAATGGCTCTGCTACGGAATAGTTGCATGACTGTGGGCTGCTCATTTAATCTAAGTCTCAGTTTTCTGAGCTGCGCATGGGGATAATGCAGCCTCATGGTCCTTCTGGGATGATGGAACGGTCATATTTTAAACACTGGCTGTGCAGGAGCCACTTGCAGATAGAACTCCCCCCGTCCACTTCCACGTTTCTCATGAGGAGTGTACCTATGATTAAAACGACCTCCTATGTTCAGATAGAAAATAAAAGTAAGTGAATTTCTTCTAAAACATTGTGACAAGGATTTGGAAACTCTGCAGGAGGATTTATAAATATCCGAATACGAGACTGTAAGGAGGAGGCCATGCTATCTCAGAGCCCGGCTGCCCCAGCCTTGCAAAAGCTCATATCAGTATTTAGCTGTTGAGCTATAACAGACATTTTCTACCTTTCACGACCATTGAATTGGAGGGACTCTGGAGAATTCCTGCAAAGATCACCCCTATTGTTTTCCAAGGTGCAGACAAAATGTCCAAGAATCAAATAGCCAGAGGTGACAGGCGGGAACACTGGATATGAACAACATGACCTAAATGAAAAGTTGAGGGGGCACTGAAATGCCTCCAGCAAGCACCGGCTTTTCAGACAAGCTCTGGCTTTTGGACCCTTCTCCTGGGCCAGACAAGCTGCAGGTGCTGGGAGGCAGCTCTTCCCAGACGGGAACACAGGGGGAACTCAGCAACGCTGACAGAAAACGAGGCTTCCGTGCTGTGCTCAGCTAGAATGCCAGGCCTCTACCCATGTCCGACATCCACTTGTTTCCCCTGCCCAGTCCTGCTGGGGGCTGACAAGCTACTTCCCCTCCCTCAGGGAACATCCCTTGTGGCGTGGCCTCACTAATAGCTCTGACAGCCTCGGCCACCAGCCTTGTTCTGTTGAATTTTGTGAACAGACAGTGGGACCGGTGGCGATGAATGAGTTCGTTCTGAACTCAGCAGGTAAATTAAAGACGTGCTTGATGCCACTGAACTGCAATGATATTTTTCAGTCAGCTTCACGGACATTTCCAATCTGACTCCTTTCAGAGTGGGATGTTTGCTGTTAAACACACATGCTCCCCCACCCACACACAGCAACACTATTTCTTGCACCGCCTACACCTGGGAGCAGCTGGGATTCCTGCTGGTAGCTTTTCGGATTCGCAGTTTCTTTCCAGGGACCTGATGAAGTACGATTTTTCAAACCTGCGCATGTCATCTCCTTCCACTCTACACAATTACAGCTCGGCTCATACATGCTCCCCAGGTCCCCAGAGAGTGTTGGTTTCCCCCAGGACAGCCCTCCCAGGGGCTTTGGGGAATAGTTCTGAATTCCACCAGGCATATCTGAACCCAGAACCCTAGAGGATTTGGACCAGCTCTGATGACCTCCTCACTTCCTCCCCTGGACACAGGTACTCCTGAGAGAAAGACTCTATGAGTTTCAGGCTCTCCCATTACCATGGGTTCTGGGAATAACCCACCTGCATGGAGACCGGTTTTCTGATCTGTGGAAAGGGGAGAGGAGTCCTGCCGCTCCCATCTAGCCCAGCTCTGCACCCAGCTCTGCACCCAGCTTTGCAGCAAGGCTACAATTTAGTCAGAGTAAGTCCCGGGTCGTTGGGCCTGTGAAGAGCCCAAACGTCAACATCTCCCCATCGCCCTACTCAACATGGCACTCCCCGCCCCCCCCCCATTTTTTAAATTGATTTTAGAAGGAGAGAGAGACAGAGACAGGCATCGATTTGTTGTTCCACTCATTTGTGCATTCACTGGTGGATTCTCCCATGTGCCCTGACCAGTGATCAAACCCGCAACCCTGGAGTATCAACCTTGGACACTCCAACCATCTGAGCTATCCAGCCAGGGTCATGACTCTTCTTTTTGACCTGTCCCTGTAATCCTCAGCTCCCAGTTCTTGCCTTTCTGTCTGTCCATAGCTGGGCAAACATAAACAGCAGAACGGAAACTGGGCTTGCTCCCTAGGACCATGGTATATCTGCACCTCCTCTCTACTCTGGACAGCATCTAGGGCACTACTATGTCCTCATTTGCAATGGAATTCCTTAAGGGCCCTGGATGAGACTGTCCCTGGTCTAGAAGGCGAACAAACAGGAAAGGGTGTAGGCAAGGAGGGGAGCACGGGGAGGGAAGCCCAGCGGAGGGAGTCTGGGACGCTTCAAGAAGGATGAGTAGGCAGCATTTGTTGGGCGAAAGGGGAGAGGTGAGAGTAGAAACTGGGGGAAGCATTCCAGGCAGGAGATGCAAATGTGTGCACAGGGGGACAAGGGCTCACTTCAGGAGCCTTATGGCATGTGCATATGTCCCTACCGGACAGAAAAGGGGTGAAGAGACTGGCTGGGGCTTCGGCCAGTGGAATGCACAGCTGAGCTCCTCCCTGTGCACACTCTGCCTTTCCAGGAACAGGGTGGTCAACTCCAGAGGTGCAGCTGCTGCTAACTCGGACATCACTGCTGCCTTTGCCAGAAAATGGGGGTCAGAGGAGCTAACTGGGTGAGCAGCCCTTTCTAAAGAGAACAAGACTGGGTTACTGCTGGATGCAAAACAAGCCCCCAGACACAGAGGTGCTGACATTCCATCCTCGGCATGAATGCAAGTGCCAAGGGGCAAACCCGTGGGTTCGCCGGTGGAGGGGTGAGGGTCTCCCCATTTTCCTTCTTGCGCTCACAGCCCCAAGATCATGCACCCCGTCTTCCTCTGTGGTCCTGTCCAAAAAGCACGACTTGGCAGAGGTGGTAACATCAGCCCCGGTTCCCGTGGGAATGAGGTGCTAACCTGAAAGCTACAGAGGCTGCGTATGGAGCTACTGTTGCCCTCTTGACTCAAAGCGGGCCATGCTTTAGAAGCTCCAATGCTCTCAGGAATCTCCCGCTAATCTTTTAATCTGGATATTTATAAAACATTGTGCAGAGCCGACTGCCTCGTGCTTTTTTATAAAAGAGCAGAAACGTGAGCGTCAGCATTTCAGGTGCACAGTAATTCCCAATTTGCGCTCCCCGAGGCATTCCGGCAGCAGCTGGTGTTGCGGGTGAGAGAAGGAGAGAGGCCTGAAAGGTGGGTGGGATCCAGTCCAGGGCCCTGGGCATTGCTGGGCACAGGTCGGGGGCTCCACCAAGCAAAAGAGGAAAACTCAGGAAGGGGGTGGGGGGAAGTAATACTTGATAAGCACATTCTGGGCACATTACTATGTCTTTCTGGTGTCAGGTAGGCACTGTCTTGATTCTGCAGCTAAGGAAACTGAGGCTTCAGAAGGTGCTAACTCATTTGCCAAAGTAACACATTTCAGAAGAGGCAGATCCTGCCTCCCAGTTGACTTTCTAAAAATTGGCCTAATTTTGGAAACTAATTTGTGTTAAAGTGGGAAACGGGACCTGGACCCCTCACTGTTCCATACCAGTGAATAAATGTGCCCGCTCATTAGCACGCTCATTCACAAACTCATGCCCAGTGCTGACTGAGCCAGACCCTAAGCTGGGCTCCTACCTGCCCGTTGGCAGGCTCCCTGATGAGAACCAGGATCTGGAGGCACAGCAGGAGCACCTGGGAGTGACCTGCTGTTCACCTGAGTGGATACCACCTGGGAGCTAGCAACCTACTACACATTCTCAACAGACCCTCACAAGGGCCCTGAGAGGCCTCATCATTATCATTCCCATTTTGCAATTGAGGAAACTGAGGACTCAAAGACGCCATATAACTTGCTTAGGGACACATGGTTCTGGTGTGGTCTAGTCAGAGTAAGTCCTGGGTCCACACCAGTGTCCTAGCCCAGGTCTGTCTGGTACCAAAGTCTGTTTGCTTAAAAAACTTGCTGTTGGGATGGGGCCAAGGAGGCTGGGGAGAAGGTGAAGGGATTAAGAAGTTCAAATTGTTAGCCACAAAGCAGTCACAAGGTTGTAAAGTGCAGTATAAGGAATCCTATATAATAAAAGCATAATATGTTTAGTGTCCAGTTGTCCAGTGAGTGGTCGACTGTTCAAACAATCAAACCATAATATGCTAATGATATGCTAAGGTCACTCAACCGCTCGCTATGTGAGGCATACAGTCTACTGGTCAACCAGTCACTATGACATGCACTATGACCACCAGGGGGCAGACGTTCCAACTGGTAGGTTAGCTTGCTCCTGGGATCCAGCTGATAGGAACTGAGCAAGATGGGCCAGACACGCCCTGGAGCCCTCCCACCACCGTACCTTCTGGGCCCTGATTGTGCGCGGGTGGGGTCCTTTGGCCTGGCCTGCACCCTCTTGCAATCCGGGACCCCTCAGGGGATGTTAGAGAGCCAGTTTTGGCCTGATCCTGCAGGCCACTCCCCTACACAGGGTGCCAGATGCAAGGCTCATGGCTGGCAAGTGCTGTTGTGGCAGAGCAAGCCTCTCCTGGGACTGACTGGGCACGAACCAGCAGCAGGCACAGTGGGGCTGGGATATGTGGGAGTGCAGGTAGGAGCTGCAGGTGGTATTGGACTGTGGGTTTCAGCCTGATCCTCCTAGGCCACCCCGAGGGCCTCACCCGTGCATGAATTTGTGCACCGGCCCTCTAGTATAGTCAATAATATTGTATGGAGCCAGGTGGGTACTGGAAATACTGGGGGACCACTGTTTAAAGTCTATCGTTGTCTAACCACTATGCTCTACACCTGAAACTAATACAAAATGACATTGAATGTAAACTGTAACTGAATTTAAAAAACGAAACAAAACATGCCATTGAGGGAGGGATGGGACTGGATTGTGGCAAGGCTGGAGACAGGGAAACGAGCAGGTGCTAAGGCAGTTCAGAGCAATTACAAATCAGAGGCAGCAGGGACACAGGGTTTGTTTTGCATTCTGACACCTAAAACGTATGCTGCTTCTTGCAAGAAACACATCCTGAAGGAGGTGATCCTTGCCTCTCTGCAGGTTGTAATCTCATTGTGCCTGGCTTTCCTCCGTTACTGTTCCCCTCCCTGCCCCCGGGAAGCAGCAGAAGGGCACCCTGGGGTTATGGAATCCGTTTGGAGTTCGGGAAGGAGCAAGTGGCAGGGAGTGTGGAAGCAATGCATAGAGGCCGATATACCTGTAGCCATTGGTCCCATTAAACTGTATGTTCACGAGACCTTCTGTGCATCAGTCAGAAATATAACAAAATAAAGATTGAAATGCTGTCACCAGTACCTTGTTGCTCTGTCCCTCAGTTCCTCTGAGTTCCCCAACATGCAGAGAGACAAGTTAATGGATACCATTTTTCCCCATGTTTAGTTCTGGCATAAATATCCTTAAGCCTCTGGCGGCAATTACCACTTGTCGGCTAGTGCGAACCAGCCCATGACAAAGGGAGGGAACAATAGTAGAGAGATATTAAGGGGAGAACTTGAGAACAGTTGATCTGCTTAGTTTGACAGATGTTTGTTGGGTTTGGTTTATATGGGGGCTGTTGGAGGGCTTGTTTTCCTTTGGGTTGTGATTGGACAGCACACATCTAATAGAGTCATATTTTCTGCGGGTAAAATCGTTGCTAGTTCGTATGACAGGACAGACTCTATGAAAAGTTGCAGAGTTCTGCACTGAGCCCCAGGCACCCAGCGCAGCACGTCTCGCCAGATGAGTCTGAGTTTCCTGCTCGGCTCGTTCGATCACATTATTTTCTGGCGCGTAGTCTGTCATGCAGCATCTCAATGCCATTACCTGGGCCCAGAAATCCAATCCCAGAAACACGACTTGGGCCTGGTCATTCCAGCCCATTCACCATGGGCAGGGGCAGAGAAACTACACCCAGCGCCAGGGGAGTGGAGAACCGCGCGCAGAAGAGGCCAGGAAAAGACCTCTGGTGGAGGAGCTAAGAGCTGTGGTTCTAGTTTTATAGCTGCCAAGTGACCTTGGACTTTGTTTTCCTCATCTCTGAAAGTTAGAGAGCTCAAAAGGGGCATAGGGAGCAAAATAATTTCCAAGTTCTCTTCTAGTCTGAAAAATGGAAGGTGGTGAGAGGAACGGCCTCCTGTGGAAAGGGGTGAGCAATCCCTGAGGCCCCTCAATTCCCAAGGAGAAGGCTCTCTTAGCTGCAGGCATCCCCAAAGGAGGGGGGGACCCTCATGAAGGAGAACTCCTTCCTTCACCCTCATGTCACTGCCCAGAAGGGTGGATGGGCTGGAATGTCAGAGACAGGGGTGCGATACAATGCGATGCGGTGCTGGCAGGAGAGGCCGAGGGAACGGGCCTGACTGGCAGAGGCAGAGGCATCCATCATGAAAGAGAAAGATGCTCTTTTGTCAATTCAGTGCCCAGTTTTCAAAAACACAGAGCAACAAAAGAAGAAAGGTCTTTCTCCCCGACCCCTGCTCCTGCTTATTCTGGAAGACACAGGCTAAGCACATGCTTAGAGGTCTAAAGCAACCTCAGTGCTTCTGACTTTTTGGACTGGACACTTCTTTGTCGTGGGGCCTGCCCTATGCCTTGTCAGATGTTCGGCAGCACCCACGGTCTCTACCCACAAAGTGCCGGTAGCACCCCCAGTTGTGACACTGCTATACGTCTCCTACGTTGGGGTGAGGGGGACAGCTACTCTTCTAGGTGAATAGTCAGTCACTGAGGAACCTCAGTTTGTTTACCTCCCAAAGGGGTACTATCCGATCTGCTCAGTTCCCAGAGTGATGGTGGGACATCAAAAAGAACTACCCAAATGCGAAGTCCTACTGCTGTGTCCATGATCCCGAAGCTAGTGTCTACCTCTCGCCGTCACAGGAGAGAGATGACCCCAGTAAACCAGCTACCCTTGTATTGGGTGCCTGCCCAGTCCATGACATATAGCTCCCGGTGCCCCCTGCCTGCGTCATGGACTCAGGCCTGCTCTGCACCCCCTTGGACTCAATCATCCCAGCTTCTCTTCTGAGTGTGTGTGAGAGAAAAGATGCTAGACAGCCAACCGGCTGTGCAAACAGAGAGGAGAGCCTGCCTTCGCTCAGTCACGGAGTATGGATGGCTGTTCTTTAATAAGGAAAACAGGCATCATTTATCTTCATTTTAGGAGAGTAATGAGGCCCTTTGCCAAAACACTTCACTCCTTCTAGGGACGTGCAGCCGTAGAAACCAGTGGCACAGGAAGTTTCCTTTGTATCATCATCATCAATCACTGTGGACTGGTCACATGTGGGCTGGAGTGGGGAGGCAGGAGATCTACATTGTCAGGGAAAGGCAAACATTCGTTTAAGCTTCTCCACTGACCTCAGGATAAGCTATGTCTCCCTGTTGGGGACCAGAGGTTATCAGACACCCAGTATAGGTCCTCTCTTTGGGAAAGGGATGCCAGAAGGGAGCTGGTGTCTGAGCACCAACAATGTGAAGGCACCAGGCTGGATTTTACACGTGTGATTGCAGTCCACACATACGTGTGACATATACTTAGTAAGTGTGGTTTTACGCCTAGGAACTGAATACAGAAGGTTATGTGACAAACCCAGGATGGCTTGGGAGTCAGCCTTTGAATTTAGGGCTATCTCGCTGCAAAGCCGGGTTCCTTTCCCCACACCTGCTTCTGATAAGGACATTTTTTCTCCAAAGAGGAGAAACAGTTTTCCCCAAGTCAAGTAGCTCTTCAGTGGACACCTAAGGGGCTCACTGTACAAAGTCGAGTGTCTTTACCATGATCTGAGGGGAGGTTCTAAGAGCTTGGAAAGTCTCAGGAGCAGGAGGGTCTAAGGAACAGGCCACCCTTCATGATGCCATTCTGTGGGGACCCCTTTTTACTCATGGTGCCAACACATGCACTGTGGATAACCCCCACCTCTGATAGAGGGGTTACAACCCTTTACCCCATCATCCGCTGCCTCTGGAATGCCCCTTATGGTGGATCAAGCTTGCAAACCAAGCATGTGTCCTGACCGGGAATTGAGCCATGACCTCCTACTTCATAGGTCAACACTAAACCACTGAGCCACACTGGCTGGGCCACTTATTCATTTTTGTTTGGCTTGAAGACACAATGGCCAAGGAGGTTCACCAAGAAATTGTGTTTAAGGAATCTCTATCATCACCTGCCAAATGAAATATGGCGGATGTTCTCTTAAGAATGGTCCCTAAGGGTGAGCTTTATTGGGCACCAGGACCCTACAAGTCGGGGGGAGTCTATAAGTGACAGTATGGTTTTCTGGAGTTTATTCTGAGGGGTGTTAAAGGTCCAAATGGATTTAACACCAGCAGGTGGATTGAAATGAGAGAATAAGGCCCTTCTATCTAAGCTCTCCAAGGGCGGAACTTATCCACATTTGTACCCTGAGGGTCTAGCACCACGTTTGGTCCAGAGTGGGTGTTCACACAATGCTTGCTGATTCTGATAAGCACATGGACACAGGCAGAAGATTACCAGATTGGGAGCCAAGAGACCAGAATTCTGACCCTGGCTCTCCTACCAAGTAGATGCTTGACCTTGATATCTCCTAGGGCTATCACACTGAGGTCTCTTCCAGATCTCAGTTTCCTCATCTCTAAACTGCCTTTGCAGATCTCCCACTTTGGTTCCATGAGTTCATCTCTAGGAAAGTTGAGGTATTTATACATCAATGTTAATAGTCTAAGATCCCTGAGCTGACATCCACTCTGATGAGAAGTAAACTCAGAGGTCGATCCTGGTGTGACACATCCCCTAGGGTGTAGACTGTCTGTCCCAGTGCATGCCTTTGGGAAATGGGGGGGGGAGGCATGTTGGTTTGGTGATTAATGGCCTAGCACCAACTCCAGCTGAGTTGGGGAGGCAGAGGAGTGAGTGTGTGCTTTTGCACTCAGGGCATGTATGCCTATTTATTTGGTGGATGGTGTGTCTACTTATAAACATGTGTTATACAAACGTGTGTGTGTATTGGTCCTTTGTGCAGTCCCTCATGGAGCTCAGGGTGGCATTTCCTGGTATGGGTGTGAGTTTTGCGTGCAGCAATGTATGCGTATATTGTGTGTGTGTGCACACTATGCAGCGATGTGCTTCTTTGGTGAGCACATATACATATGCACTTAAGGTGCATGCTTAGGGCATGTGCATACTTGCATGCCTCTGTTCTGGTGAGGATGGTAGAACCCAGAGACTGAGAATCATGCCTGAGGACTCCATCCGTGCATGGGACCATAGGGCGGGGAAGCGGTTTCTCTACAGGAGCAGAAGCTGCAGAATGAGCAGAGTTTCTGCACATGCTGTCCAGATGTGCCAACCCACAGACACGTGGGCAGGGGACCCCTGAGGATTGTCCTAATGAAGTGTGTGCACAGCTGAGTCAGCGGGGGCTGACATCTGGGGACCTCTGTCACACAAATGGCCAGCTCCCATTTGTCATCTGCCTGAGATGAGCTTTCCTTATGGGGCTGTCCATCCTGCACGTGGTGAGTGCTCACGTGCAGTTGCTGATGTTCAGAAAGACGTGTGTGTCTGCAGGGCCAAGTGGGGATGCTGCTGCTTTCTTCCTTCCAGTTGCTGGGCTTGAACAAGAGTGAGAGAAACCTCTGACCTAGGCTCCCGCTGGAAGGACAGTTGAGGTGGGCAACTAGACAGCCAACCAGTGCTTTTCTTATGAGAAGAGGGAGAGCATGGACTGGGATGCAGGCAGCAGAAAGTCTGGCCAGATGAGAGATGGTTGTAGGTTACCCACCAAGCGAGCTGAGAGCTTCAGGAAGGTGAATGGGATGACACATGAAAGGAGGGATGGGGTGCTGTGAGCTCCCCTGCATACATGAGCATAACTGGGTCCTTACTATAGCATGGAAGGACATGACAGCTGGCCAACCCCAGACTGGAAACCCTGGTCTGCTCCCCAATGGCTGTGTGACCTGGGGTCAGTCAATTTCCTTCTCTGGGTTTTAGGGTTCTGAATCCCCTTCATCTGTAGTACATGAATTCTCTGAAACCAAGCCCCATACTTAGCAAATGCTTGCTCAAGGTTAGCATCCTCAACAGCAACCGCTGTGCAGCTCCTCAAGCTTGTGACCTAGGGTCTGGTGGGTGTCAAGAAGAGCTTAGGTGACACCAGTCCTGGGAGCTCTGGTCCTCAGCAGGATTCCCATAGACAGGTGGGTAGACGTTCCTGTCTCTCCCTAGGACCATCCTGCTCGCTGAGCTGGCTCCTACTGCCTCATCAGCACTTCTCCTTTACGCTGAAGCCATCTACTCAGAAGACACTGGGCTTTGCACATGTCAATTTGTCTAATCCACAGGGGAGAGAGAACAAAGCTCCCTCTACAGATGAGGGAACACAGCTGGGAAATGAGTAACAACTGGGAGGCTAACCCGGCCATAACACAACCCTCGCTCTGTACTCCTCTGCGCGGCCAACCTGCAGGGTCCAGCTGCTCGTTACAGAGAAATGGCTAATGAGGGGTCTGTGCTGCCAGCCTGGAAGCAATGCTCTCTGTGCTCTCAACTACAGATGTGAATTTTGTTTAGTTCAAAGCCCTCATTAACTTCAGGGTTCCTGGGAACAGCTTCACAGCCGATTCATCTTCAGGAATCAAAGGCAGCCTGAGCCCCTGAGCAGCCAGGGGCCCGAGTGGCTCAGCGGGCATCTCTGCTGCTCTTTCACCTGCCAGGTGCTTCCGTGGCCTGCAGCCAGAGCGAGGGCCTCAGCTGCCTTTCCAAGGGCTTTGGATCATGGCAGAGCAGAACTCTTCCCACAAGACCTCGGGCTCTCTCTGGGCATCTCCAGGGGCCTCACCTGGGTCCTATCTTCCAAACCATGATTGAAGATAGTGGCAGCCTCTGCAGCTACCATGCTAGGGACAAAAAGGGGATCCAGGCTGTGGTTGTCGGGAGACCGAGTTTTGTCACTGGCTTTGAGCCCCTGCTTAGCCATAGGAGCAGAATGACTCAGAAGTCCATCGAGGTCCCTTGATACTGACTGATACTGACATGGCCCAAGACTGTCCAGGAACTGAAGCTGTCCTTGAGAGGATGAAGCATATTCATTCGTGTACTTGGTGTTCATTAAGAACTTCCTACGTGCCATTCATTGTGCCAAGTCTTAGGAATGCAGGGGTAGCCATGTCCACATATATAAATTACCCTAGTAATTTTAAGTAGTAGGAGATAAGAACCAACGGGGTATAGAAATAATGTGTACTGTGAATTTCACCTCAATACAAGAAGTAATAAAAGTGAGTAACCTGCCCCAGATTCAAAAGGGACCAAGGGGTTCTCCAGGTCTAAAAGCTGTGGCTTCGACTGTGTCTGCAGCACAATAATAATCTAGCCCAACATTCTGTGCTTTGCAGACATTGAGCAAAGAAGTGTTGACAAACGACAGAGGGAAAGAAAGGAGCGACGAAGGGAAAAGGTGGGGGAGAAGGAAGAGAGTACAGGAAAGGGGGGTTGGCGATGTCAGTGTCTCCTGTGACGAGAAAAGCTGAAGTCCAGCTCACTCAGAGTCACCAGGAGCAGTGGACAGATCTTCAGTGTGGAATGAGGTCCCGGTCCACTGGGCCAGTCAGGAAAGGCCACTCGAAGGCAGAGTGAGGAAGAAGGTGATGAGTGGCATTCGGCAAATGGAAAAGGCTGGATGGAGTTGGCAGTGAGACCAGCGATGTGACCCATGGGTGGGATGGGGGCGGACTTCCTTATACATGTTCCCCCATATTTCATTAGTGAGACTGGAGGACAGCAACGTGGGGTAATGGCATTAGAATCCTGGCCCTGCTGCCTACCAGCTGGGTGGCTCTGGGGAAGGCTAAGTGAAATAATTCAGAGAGACAAAAACAAATACCAGATGATTTCACTTATATGTGGAATACAAAAACAAAAACGAAATAAACAAACAAGCAGAATAGAAGCAGACTAATAGATACAGAGAACACTTTGATGGTTGCCAGATGGGAGTGGGGTTGAGGGGATGGGTGAAAAAGGGAAAGGGACTCAGATATTGGTAATTACAATACAGTCATGGAGATGTAAAGTTCATCATAGTGAATGCATTAGAAAGTGTTATAATAACTATACAAGGGGTAGCAAAAGTAGGTTTACATGTGTACATATGCAAAACAGAATTTATTCTGATATTATTATTTATTCATTATTTTATTTTTATTTGTATTTCGACTGTAAACCTACTTTTGTCCACCCCTGTATATGGTGTCAGATGGGTGCTAGATTTATCGAGGTGATTGCTTTGTAAGTTATAATAATGTCTAATCATGGGGTTGCACACCTGAAACTAATATTGTATCTCAACTGCAATTGAAAAATAAAAAGAATAATGATAAAGAAAGCAATCTTAATGTCCAGTAATAAGGGGGTGCTTACGTAATTTAGGGTACACCCACTTCATGGGATAGAGGGTGATAATTAAAAAGCCAGTATCAAGAGTTCCCAGGAATGTGGGGATATTTAGGTACCAAAGTAAAAGAAAAGCACAGGATTCAAAACTGTCTGTGCAACAATATCACAGCGGTGGAATGCTTTTTTTCACATTCAGTTGGCACTTTGCAGCTTTTGAAGTGGTTTCGGATGCATTTCTTAATCCTGGGATTCATGGCAGCCCTTTAATGGAATCAGGCCATGCATTATTGCTCCCATTCTAAATGCGAGGAGATGGAGGTTCGCTGAGGCTTATGCATCTAATAACCAAGAATTTCACTTGTGGAGAGAGGATGGGAGAATTGCTACCAAAGCTTTATAAAACGCACTGATGTTTCTCTATGCCTGATGTCCACCCAAGAACATCAAGCAGCCTGCCTCTTCTCTCCCCCGCACTCTCTGCCTGTGGAGAAGAAGGTGCGAGGGCCACCCCTGATTGGATTAAAGTAATAAATTTCCACAATTGTCTCAGTATATTTCCACTACTGCTTAGCTCTGTAGCCAAGTAATCTACACTTTCACTTAGGTAATAATGTGACCAGAAATGCTTTCCTGCTACAATACAGAAATACTAGAGCCCCGATGCACAAAATTCCTGCAAGAATAGGCCTTCCTTCCCTGGACTGCTGGAACCCAGGCTTCCCTCGCAGCCCTGGCTTTGTCTGGGAGGTCATCCGGAAGGATGTCCAGTCTAATTAGCATATTACGCTTTTATTATTAAAGGGGTCCTCAGTGCCAAGGCCCTCTGACTCAGGCTCCAAAAGCATCGGGGCAGATGGGACGGGGCATGAGCAAGATGGGGTTTAACGTGACACAAACAGGCCCTCTGAATCTCTCAGGTCTCTCCTGCCTTCGCCACTTCGTAAGTCCTATGCTTGAGCTGCCCAGCGCTGCCTCCCCTGGCTCCCAGGGCTTAGCTCACCTGCCCCACCCACCTCTTCATACTGCCTTCTGACCAGCGTCTCATTTCCATGTGCTCTTCCCTTCAAGGTCAGCTAAAAGGAAGCCCTTTGGTGGCAGAGTCAGAGGCTGCATCCTCTGGGAACTCCACACTGTGTAACATCGTCTCTTAATCTTTGTAGCTCACTCTCTTCTGATTTAGTTTTCTATTTCAGTCTTGCCCACAAGAGGGAATGCTCAGGACCAGAGAATACACAATTCCACAGAACCCTCACAAAAGCATCTCAGATATAGGTCTCTCCCTTTCTTTCTTTCTTTCTTTCTTTCTTTCTTTCTTTCTTTCTTTCTTTCTTTCTTTCTTTCTTATCTCAATCATACAGACGAGACACAGAGGCACATATGTATTCAGGGTAAAATAACCAGTAAATGGCAGGCCCACTTTTGAACTTACTTACCTTTTTGTCCCCAGCTCTTCCCATAATACCCTTCCAGCTCTTCCATAGCTGACTGAATGAATGAATGAATGAATGAATGAATGAGTGACTAATTAAAAGTCTTCCTTAACGCTATGCCCTCCCTGTGCACACCTTCTCTGGGTGACATAGGTTGCCATAACTCGGAGAAGAGGCCTGGTGGAAAGGAACGCGGCGTCAACTCCTGGGGTCTGCAATTGCCCTCTGCTATGGTCTATTCGCTCATGATTGCTAGAACCAGAAAGGACTTTTAAGATTATCCAGGCCCCTGTTCTTTTTAAATTATCCTATGAGGAGCTCACTTCCTTCTCAATTCTTTGTCCTTCTGCCATTGACTGAGGAGAAAGTCGCAAAGTGGTATTAATATGCCTCCTATAACTCTCCAAACATTGGCTAATTTTCCTTTTTCACAAAGAGAGAGCAAGTGTACAGAATCCTGGCAGAAAGCAGCATCTAGTTACAAGCCAGTCACAATGCTTTGTTTTCATTATACTCCTTTTTACAGTTCCTTCTATTTGGGGGTGAATAATAATATTTTACCATTTATGTAGTGATTTAAAGTCCCCGTTATCCATGCACACATTTATGGGGGGAAAGGAGACTTAATTGAAAGAAAAAATACTGTATAAAGAGAGCATAGGAATCATCCAGATACAGCAACGCTTGCGCAGGTATGGAGAGCACCTACTGTTGGGGAAACGCTGGTGAAGCCCTTTTTGCAGACAGAACACAGGTTCAGAAAGGGCCTGTGGTCTAGCAGAGATCACCTCCTAGCTCCTCCTGGCTCAGTCCTCCCCGCTCTTCTCTGCCAAACATATACCTCTAAGAGCTCTGCCTATATTTCTTTTGTTACTAGTAAAGGCAATGGCCAACCAAAGGCTTCTGTGGATGGTAAGGGGCACTGGGGCCGGGGACTGTCGGGGAGTTGGTGTTTTGGATTCCCCAGCAGCGAACAGGCATCCGATGCTCTGGGTGAGTCAGCACCTTGTTGGCTTCATTGGTCACTCACTACCTGAGCAAAGCTCAGGAAGAAACAGACCAATAGGAGGGCACGATGCAGAGGAACCATCGGAGCTTATAAAACACAGCATTAATAAAGACCACAAAGCTTACACGTAGGAGAGGAAAATGAGCCTCTGCCCCCGTAAATACATCCATAGCTTGCACACAAAAACATGCCAGGAAGACCAACTGCAAATGGACTCCTAGAAAAACAGACCAGATGTCCCTGGAATCTTTTTAATTAAATTGTGAATCAATTGCAAGCCAGAGGGTGGGGGGCGGAGGGGAGTGGAATTTTGCTTTCTAAGACCGCCAGATGCAAAGTCCAATTTTCAGGATAATATATCCAGGGTGGAGGAAGCTTTCCAAAATTTAATTACATATTGCCTAGCAACTGAGGAGACGAGCAGGAATGAAGTTGGGAGACCTGGGGTGATGCATTAAAGATGTTGATGCCCCAGGTTCGAGGATGCGCATCGGTACCAGGCTGTGGTCAGGGATCACGGGAGGCAGTTTCAGTTACATAAACTGGAAGCCTCATTCTGCTCTGTCCCCCTTGGCTGAGGAGCCCTGCAACCTAGCAGCATGAGGACCCCACGTCCTTCATTTATCACAATGGATGCATGTTTTGTTCTTTTTGCATAAAGTAATATATATTACTAAATATTCAACAGTGTATAAACGTGTAAGGCAGCAAGTAAAATGTTTTGTGCCAAGTACTGCTATTAACATCTTGGTATATGCATTTCCAGAATTTTCAAATCATAGCTAACCTCCTTCTTTCTAATCTAAATGAGATATTACTATGACATATTGTATTCTGTAACCTGTTTTATTTCCTCTACTATAGGGTGAATATTCTGTTTAACTTTTGTCTTGTATTAAAATATGATAAACATGGAAAAGTCCACAAATAATGGAACCACCATTGAGGACAACACACAGATCATTGCTAGCCTCCCTCCACTCCTCTCATATCCCCTCCTAATCACTACTCCCTTCCTTCTCTCCAAGGGGAACTATTATCCTAACTTCAAATACTTATTAGTTTTGCCTGATTTTGAACTTCATATAGAAGGAATCAAACACTACATATTCCTCTGTGTCGAACTCCTTGGCTCAACATTTTGTGTAGCCGTAGTTCATTTTTATTTTTATAGTGCCCCAGTGTATGGTTATATACTAATTGATGCATCCATTCCAATGTTGATGAACCTTTAAGCTGCCTCCACTTGGGGCTATTACAAAGAGAGCTGCTTTGTACATCCTTTTTGGTACTTATAAAGGCCTTTCTCTTGGATATATATCTAGGAGTAAAATTGCCACTTTTCCAAAACATCTGTACCAATTTTCACTCTCAACATGAGTCTGTGAAGTTTCTAAATTCATCCTTTTGAATGTCTATACCATGTTTTATTGTAAGAATATATTCACTGTTTCCTGTTTCCCAATGATGGGAATTTTTGTTGTAATTTTTGTTGTTTCCAATTCTACACACATTTTTTAAAACACAATGCTTCCAGGGGGTAGAAAGGAGGTAGAAGAACATAAAGGAGAGATAAATGGTGATGGAAGGAGACTTAGGTTGGTAAACACACAATACAATATACTGATGATGTATTGTAGAATTGTATACTTTAAACCTGTGTAATTTCATTAACCAATATCATCCTTATAAATTCAATTAAAAGAAACAAAGCTTCCATGTCTAGCCTTTCACATTTATCATTGAGCTCTTCTGTGATTAGTCCTTAGAGTAAATGCCAATGATTGAGATTGGGGGGTCAAAGAATATGTGGACTTTAAATTTGCATATTTTCAGGTTTCCTAAGATTCTTTTTTGATTTCCTGCAATCTAATGATCCTCGTGGCTGTTCCTTAATTTCATCTTTCTATTTGCTTCCTTGAATACACTCCAACTGTCCTAGAAGACATGGGCCCCAGTGTTACCTTGAAAGTGGAGGGTCCTCGTCCCCACCTGTTACTCGGGGGAGTGGCATTCTTGCAATATCCCAAGAAAAAGAATTTTCTGAGACTCACTAGGGAGAATGAGTGATTTTTATTTCTGTGGATAAATCCCTGAGCTTCCAAAGTCCCATTTCCCTTTGTCCCACCATAAAAGAAGTATAGCTGCGGTTTCAATAGGACTAGAATCAAGGTCAGTGTCTAGAGTTTCCTCTCCATGGTGGAGCAGAGTCCAATCCAGCATTAGGCTAGCATCATTTGTGTTTCCTGTTGCAGACCATCAGCTCATTGCATATGAGGTCCACAGGACCACGTGGTATGGAGTAAACACAGGCGAATGTGAGGAAGCAGGTACAAGAGAGCTCCAGGAGCCAAGGGTCACAAGAACTACAAGGGAGTAAACTCTTTTGTTTAGGAGATTATGTATTTCAAATTTTTTTGTAGGCTTGCTGTGGCCACATTCATCTGGCCAATCATCTCTATCCCCAGGTTTGACTCACAGGCAAGTACCTTCTCTACGTCACCCTGACTTCATTGGGCATGCATCTATCTTCCCCTTATTGCACCCTTTCCCCAGTGCTCTGCAGGGAATGGGCCAGTGTTCCCTGGGGAGTGCAAAGTTACAGCTTCCTGGTGAAGCTGCCCAAATGGCATGCCTACAATGTCTCGCTGCCCCTTGGCTCCTTCCTTATTATTAATAACTATCTAATTACAACAGTATCACCAGGTCTGATCTTGGGCCTCTTGGGCAGCCTTAAATGGATTGGATTAAAAAATAGGGTCTAGAGATTCCATGGACCTAGACATGATGATCACCATACATGGTCTTTTGGACACAACAGTAGATGGGAAGAAAAGAACATATAATGTGAATGCTGATGTTCAACATTTATTGAGAGTCGTATGTGCCAACTACTCTTCTAGACATTGGTTATTCAAAGACCATTAGGACAGAGACACAGGTCAAAAAGTCTATAATGGAGACATGTTATGCAAGCACTGAAGAGGGAATGAAAACTTACAGAAGCAACAGAAAAGGCTTAGTAGAAAATTCATGTATTTGCTATTCTATCTGGGTCGGGCTGGCTGAGGATTACCTAGTTTTAAGTGGGATATGAATATTGTCAACAACTCCTCTTTCTGGTCCTCTCCAATGCAACAGGATTTTTATGGGGATGTTTTATTTAGGCTATCTCTTTAAAATTTTAAAATGACATATATTTAATATTCTCCCCCATTTCTCAGATGAAGATTTGAAAGCTGAAAGAGAATAACATTAACTTGCCAAGGTTGTGTAGCTTTGTCAAGGAGAAGTAAGATTGGAAAGCATCTCTGTCTGACTCCAAAGACCAAGATTTTTTGGCCACCTGCAGGCATTTTAATAAAGAGCCAAGCAAAAGCCCAATTAGGGAGGCTTTGAGGGTTACCAGGGAGGCAGACAATGAGACACAAAGGAAAGGGTGCTGCTCTCCGTTAGAAGAGCTGAGGTTCAACTGGGAGAATTCTCTTCGAAGGTGACCACATGGTGTGTCAGGGCAGGTGGAGAGGTCTCAGTTGCAACTGCTCTGATAATTGCCTCCGGGCTTCTGCGGCCAGATCTAAAAAATATGGGTTCCTTCCCTGTGCTCACCCTGCATCCTCACACTGGGGACACTGTGAGGAACACCTTGACAAGGCAGACAGGTAAGCGCAAAGAGGGAAGGGGATGCCCATGCTGCGTCAGAAATCTGGCTCTGCTGTCACCTTGTAGAAAAGTGATGCTCATAGCTTCTTCTCAAAGCGACTTATATAAGCAGCAAGCTGAGATCTGAACTCACATCTCCTGGCCCATGATTGCCATCTGAGAAGGTTCTTCTACTCTTTGCAAGAGCCAGAGACTTTTCCTCTGAGTTATGAAAGTACTATTGATAGCCATACATGTATATACTAAGTTTGATTTATTTAGTTACTTATTTAACAAATATTTATAGCAGGGCCCAGCATTAGGAGGGAGTGGGGAGTATGAATTAAGTAATAGTAAATATTTCAGGCTTATGAGTCATAGATCTCTACCAACCACTCAACTCTACCATTGTATCTTGAAAGCAGCCTTAGATAACATGTAACTGAATGGCTATGTCTGTTCAGAGAAAACTGTTTTACAAAAACAAATTACAGGGAACTTAGGGTGGCCACCCGTAAAAGGATGAAGTTGGACCCCTACCTCACTCTGAATATAAAAATTAACTCAAAATGAATTAAACAGTTAAATGTAGGAGCTGAAACCATAAAAGTCTAGGAAAAAGATAGGCATAAATCTTTATGACCTTAACTTAGGCAATGTTTTTGTTGTTGTTGTTGTTGTTGTTGTTGTTGTTGTTTTCTCTTTTCAGCTATGGCACTAAAATCACAAGCAACAACAAAAAAAAGAAATAAACTGGATTTCATCAGAATGAAAACTTTTCTGAGGCAAAGAAAATATCATCAAGAAAATGACAACGACCCACAGAATGGGAGCAAATATTTGCAAACCATATGTCTGAAATGGGGCTTGTATCCAACATATATAAGTAACTCTTACAACAGAATAACAGCAACAACAAAAAATAAGTAACCTCATTTTAAAAAATGAGCAAAGAATCCGAAAAGACATTTCTCAAAGAAGATATATAAATGATCAAAAAGCACATGAAAAGATGCTCGAGATCACTAGCCATTACAGAAATGCAAATCCACACCCACGGGGAGATACCATTTCTGGCCTAAGAGGAACAACAACGATTAACAAGTATGTAAGGATGGAGAGAAACTGAAACCCTCACACACTGTTGGTGGGAAAGTAAATGGCGCCGTTGTTTTGGAAAAGGGTCTGACACTTCCTCAAAAGGTCAAACACGAGTTACTGTATGATCCAGTAATTTCACTTCTAGGTATATATCCAAGAGAAATAAAAACATATGTCTACATAAAACATACACATGAATATTCACAGTAGCATCATTAATGATATCAAAAAAGTGGAAACAACTCCAGTATCCATCAGCTGATGAACGTATAAGTAAAAGGTATCATACCTATACAATGGAATATCATTCAGCCATAAAAGGAATAAGTACAGATACATATTATAACATGGGTGCACCTTGAAATCAATGCACTAAGTCAGCAGTTGCCAACCTTTCAGACTTCATGGACTACCAGTGGTCCACGGATCATCGGTTGGCAACCACTGCTCCAAAGGTTTCCTTAAACCAGCGGTCACCAACTTTTCAGACTTCACGGACCACCAATGGTCTGCGGACCACCAGTTGGCGACCGCTGCGCTAAGTGAAAGAACCCAGTTATATTGTACGATTCCATTTATATAAAAAATCTAGATCAGATAAATCTATAAAGACAGAATTCACATTAATGATTGCCTAGGGCTGGGGATGAGGGGTGAAAAAGAAATGGGGAGGGACTACTAAAGGGTTTCTTAATCAATTTATAAAACTGACTGTGATAATAGTCACACAACTCTTTGGTTATACTAAAAACCAAACTGTATGCTTTAAGTGGGTGAACTGTATGTAATCTGAATTATATCTCAATATAATGGTTATATTAAAAACGACCAAAATCTCAGAGAGCTGGCTGTGTTTGTCTCAAGGGCCACAGTCTGGCAACCCCTAATTTAGAAGGTGTCAGATATAGTGCTAGGTGCGGAGAACACATCAGAGAAAAATGAGACATACCATTGCTCTGAGGAAGCATACAGTCCTGTGGCAGAGATTGGTATGGAACAGAATCATTTCTAATTGGTATACAGTGAGAAACTGTAATGGGTTTTTTCAAAGGGAAAAATGCAGGAGAGAGAGGAAGGAACAGGGTCAAGCAGAGCCTGTGGGCTATGATGAGGAATTCTGTTTGTTTTCTCTAAGTGCTGTCAAAGGTGCTCTCTGGTTGCTATTTGAGAGTGGACTGGAGAGGGTGAGAATGGAAACAGACCTGCAGGAAGGTGGATGGAATGAGAGATACACAGACAGTAGGACAAGAGGTCATGATGGTAGGTTGGACTTGGAGGAGCTTCAGGAGGAAGAATTCAAGATGCCGCCCCAGTTTTCTGGCTTAAGCGGCGGGTGGAGGGCAATGCAGTTTTCTGAATGGATTTGTTGGGGTGGGTAATGTGTGGAGGAGAATCCCAGGCCCAGGTCTCAGACGTTGGAGACTCACTATCAAGGTCCAAGGGTTGACACTCTCAGAACTGATTTTCCTCATCTATACAATTGCAATAATAATACCTGCCTTGTGGGGTTGTCATGATGATTAAGTGAGTTAATATTTGGAGAGCTCTTAGAATACTGCTCGGCATATGTAAGTGCTAAACAGAATACCCAAGTCCTCACTTAAGGTCAATAGGCTTTTGGAACTGCAGTGAAACGACATATAACAAAACCAACTTTGCCAAAGGCTAATTGATATAAACAAGAGTGAAGTTTCTACAACCTCCTTTACCTTGTAACGAAATGATGTTGAACGAAACATTATAAGGAAATGTTGAACAAAACGACAGTTATCTGTGAAGCTTCTGTACTATGAAGAGGAACTGGGAGAGGCAAGACCCTCCCACAAAAACTGTCCTGGTGCCCCCATGAGATGCTGACATGAAGCATGGGTATCTTGGCCTTTGCCACAATGGGTGAGGAGCTGTGTGGTGCCATTGTTAAGAGCTCATCCCTGAAGCTAGGCCACCTGGATTTAATCCCAGCCACACTTCTTACCACCCATTGTTCATTTGTGCCTCAGTTTCCTCCCCTCTAAAATGAGCGGAATTGCAGTTATGTCACTGTGAGTATTCAGAGTCAATACATGCAAACTTCTTAGAACAGTCGCTGCCCTGGATGCATTTGCCATTCTTTTTTGTTTGTTTGTTTGTTTGTTTGTTTAAGTATTTTTATTGATTTCAGAGAGGAAACGAGAGGGAGAGAGAAACATCAATGATGACAGAGAATCATTGATTGGCTGCCTCCTGCATGCCCCACACTGGGGATGGAGACTGCAAACCAGGCATTTGCTCTGGCTGGGAATTGAACCGTGACCTCCTGGTTCATAGGTCGATGCTCAACCACTGAGCCACGCCAGCCAGGCACGTTTGTCATTCTCGCTTTGAGGTGCAGCTCAGTAAAGGTGAGAGGCACATGTTTGACACTGACAGATGGTGTCTTCTTGGTGAATTCTCCACCCCAGTTGGAACCTGCGCTGGTTTTTCTCAGCATGAGCTGTGAGAGTCCACAATCAAGTGCAGGACAATCTCACTCCCCTTTCTCTTCCCTCCAGGAGGCCCGTGAGCCCTCAGCTCACTGCAGGCCTCCGAGATAGACACTAGGTCTGTGACACAAGGTCACATGTAGCTCCTGCCCCCAGAAGGGCTAAGTCCCAGTGGCCCTTTCAGGAGGGTTCTGGAACACTTGCTAAGAGTGAGTGTCTCAGTCAACTCAGCTGGGACTTGGAGAGGACCAGCCAGACGGCAGCAAGTCCCCGCCTTGGAATATGAAAAGTGCGAATTATTCTACAGAAGCAACACTTGATATTAAGTGACTGCAGCAAGGCAGCAGGTGCCCCCTCACGCTGTTTCCAGCCCCCAGCACAGTGTCTCCCCAGCCTCCTACCTGACTTACTTAGCCCGACTTGCTGACTTCCCTGGTTTCCAGGATGGGCTCTGTGGGAGAAGGCCCTGGCGAGCTGGGCGGGGCTGGGAAGCAGGGAGGAGTATGTGTGTGATGCTTCCCTCCACATACACGTGTCTTAGGTAGGACCAGGATGGATTTTCTGCACCCGAGTCCCTCCTACCCGCTCCATCCTAGTCTAGAGGTGCCCTAGGTCATGGCAGCCCCCTCAGTAAGGTAGGGGCGTCTCTGTTTTCAGAGCTCTGCAAGGAGGACTCTGCTGCCTGAGTTGGGGAAGGAGGGACTATGGCCAAGGGAAAGAGGAGGCTGATGAATGACGCATGTGGGAGGTGACAGCAAACAGTATCTGGGTGGCTCCGATGAGCTTCCACAGCCTGAAAACAAGAGGAGCTGGGTGCTGAGTCACAGCAAAGAGGGTGATTAGTCTGTCAGCCGGTACCGTCTCCCAGCTCTGGTGAGATTCTGGACTGAGTCACACCCTGCGGAGGGGGAGAGAGAGAAGGCTGGACCCCAAAAGGACCAGGGAGGGCACCTGTGTTCCTGATGAGCCCAACTATTTTGGGGTCCTTCCTCAACTCCCAATTGCAGACTGTCTCTCCATCCCACCACCTCCACTCCGTAGTTAACATCCCTGGAGCAGCCAGATCTCAGCCAGGAGAACATGGGGGCTTTTCTCCCCTCAGCAGGGAGGGACACAAATAGTGTTCTGTTGTCTGTATGTGTCTGACTGGTCTCCAGGACAACCCCTAAGCCCAGCCTGGAAATCCTGGAGGTGAGCCTAAAGCCAGGAGTGGAACTGATTGCTGAGGCCCACAGAGCATGCAGACTCAGGATGGGGGAAGCCAAGACCCCACAGACAGCCTCAGTCAAGGGACATGCTTAGCAAATATTTGTTGAATAACTGAAAAAAGAAGGGGAAACTGAGGTTCTGAGGAAGTTGGATGATGATGATGAACAGAAATTCCTCAGAGATGAGCAGAGAAAACTGACGGCCAATTTTGCCTAGATCACAGCCCATGGTCCACTCACCACAAATATATTTTAAAACCACATATATAACCACATATAAAACATGTGGTTCCTTTGACAGTAGTAATTAGAGTTAAGGAAATCTCAGAAGAAAGAGGAAAGGAAAACAAAGAGCGAAAGTGTGGGGGATGGTTTGGGCTGCTGCCCCTCCCAGCAGATTTCTCAGTTCACAGGAGGGATTTTGTATCTCATTCACTAGGGCCATAGGGACTGTCCTGGGTTACTCACTGTCTTGCTTCTCCTCCAAGATCCTCTTTCTGCCCTGGCCTTGCCCTCTCACACCCCTACCTGAGCCCTAAGAAGATGCTTAATGAATTATGCTGAATCCAAACTCTTGGCTATTCTATTTCCTTTCAAGCAAAGTAACCCCGGTCCACGGGAAAATGATTAACTGGATGGATTTTCTTTCTTTCTTTTAAGAATTAATCCCCTTGAAAGGGCAAAGGGTCCAGGAGTGAGTGACTTGATCCCCCAGCTTTTATAATACCACTCAACGCAGGCCTCTTAATTCCAGTAAAGAGCAGGAAATCTTTTGATTATCATACAAATGGGGAAAATGCTTGAATTTTAAAAATTTCAATTTTGAGGTGTTTTGTTGTTATTGTTTTTAAAGAAAGGGGGGGGGGATTTCATATCAACTATATTTAAAATTTAAAAATAAACAAAACAGGAACCTGAATGGACATTAGGAGCACTTTATTCAAAGGATGCAGGACCAAGATTTAAAAGCCATTGGCTCGCCTGGCTGGTGCGGTTCAGTGGTTGAGCGTTGACCTATGAACCTCCAGTTCAATATCTGCTCAGGGCACATGACTGGGTTGCAGGCTTGATCCCCAGTGGAGGGCGTGCAAGAGGCAGCCGATCAATGATTCTCTCTCATCATTGATGTTTCTATCTCTCTCTCCCTCTCCCTTCCTCTCTGAATAAATATATATATATATATATATATATATATATTTTTTTTTTTTTTTTTAAGCCATTTGCTCAAAGTCTCACCTTGGTGCTTGCTGCTGTGCTGTCTTTATTTCTCCATGTGTTCTCACATGTACAATGGGTTGGGAGGTCTTTTCTTCCCTAACTCACAGGGTCACGGTGAGAGTGAAATAGGCGGGAATATAAACTCTCGACTCCGACTCGTTGAGAAGTCGTTCCCAGAGGGAAGGGGATCTCTGTCTTTCACGTGGACATGCTGGGAAGGCCCTCGGGACACTGGCACTGTGGGTGCCCGGGACTCCTGGTCACTTTGTATCTGACCTGTGGTTAGGAAACAAACCTTGATGATCCCTTTCAAACCAGAACATCTGAGACTAAGCAAATGTCTTCAAAATAAATGAAATGGTGATAAAAATGAGATTACCACAATAATTTATATTTTTGAGCTTCCTTTCTACTAACCACTTATAGTACTTTATTGCACTAGCTCAACCTTTTAACAACTCTATGGAGGCAAAGAGCCCACCCACCCCCTCCCATCCTCACTCTAGTGCTACCAGGGGCTGTCCCTGGACGCTCCTCCAGAATTGTCCACTTAACACTGCTCACCCCTCTGCAAATAGTCCCTGCCTTCTCTTTCCTGCCGGCATCCATTCAGATTACAAACTTTGACGTCACCTATGACTTTCCCCTTCCATCAGGCCCCCTCCCCTGGCATTACGAAGGCCAGGCCGGTGAATTCCGCCCTTGAAGAGTCTCTAGTATTTTATTCTTCAGTGTTACGTTACTCCTACTGCGGGCTTAGACTATCCCATTGGCTTCCCGCCTGCCTCCCTGCATGCCAGCTCTTATATCTCCAAAGGATCTTCCATAACAGCCAGGGCCCTCCCCCACAAAGCCTACATTCACCTTTTATTTGCCTTTCAAAACCCTTCAATGGTTCCCTAAAGCCCCAAGAATAAATTCAAACTTCGAGTCTAGAGTCGGTCTTATTCATTTTTATATTTCTCCAAGGGCTTGGTTGTATTCAACATTATGTTGTGCTGAATAAAGAAAATATCACCATTATTTGTAAGTTTCCAAAAGGTGTGTAGCACAGGAACACAGGGCTGCAGTGAAAACACCCTCAGAGACTTTGTCATCTCGACCAGCGATGTAATCCCAGGACAAGCAGCTTCAAATGCTCCTCCCAGCACCATCTGTTTTGCCTTTGCTCGTGACTTACCAGCTCCATTGCCCGAATACACAGCTGGGGTTCATGCTTTTCTCCTTCCCCACGGGAAGAAGGACTGTGACATGGTGAGGAGCTCGGGCTGGAGTCAGGCTGCCTATGTGCAGCCCTCGCTCCCTCTTTGAACTTCAGCAAGTTAGTGGGCCACTCCAAGTCTAGTCTCTTCTCTGCAAAACAGTGTTAACAGTTTTACCTTCTGCATAGAAGGATTTTTTAAGGGGATTAAATAAAACATGAAGCGTGGTACTTAGAACAAAGTAAGCTCTCAAAGATGTAAGCAGGTATTACTCTGTGCCCTGTTATAAGACAAGTTGTTATATTTTATATTCTGTCTATTGCATAAGCTGTGTGCATACAGCAGTGCTTGTCTGTAAACTGAGTTAAACCTCTTCCAATACTGAGATGTTTTATTAGCCTTACTTTGTACAAGAGGACACTGACAGGCAGAGAGGCTATATGTCTTGCTTGAGGTCACATAGCAAGTAAGTGATAGGGAGTTAAGACTGGAATATGGCACATCTGGTTCAAAAATACATTGGTTTATGCCCGCTGGTGTGGCTCAGTTGTTGAGTGTTGACCTATGAATCTGGAGGTCACAATTCCATTCCCAGGTCAGGGCATGTGCCCAGGTTGTGAGCTCCATACCCAGTGTGGGACTTGGGGGAGGTAGCTGATCAATGATTCTCATCATTGATGTTTCTCTCTCCCTCTCTCTCTCTCTCACTCTCTCTCTCCCTCCCTCCCTCCCTCCCTCCCTCCCTCCCTCCCTCCCTCTCCCTTTCTCTTTGAAATCAATAACAATATATATTTTTAAACATATACTGATATAAAGACGGTGTGCTCTGATGTCTAGTCAAAAATCAATTCAACCCTGGCTGGTGTGGCTCAGTTGGTTGAGTGCCGTCTCATGTATCAAGAGGTAGCTGGTTTGATTCCTGGTCAGGGCACATGCCCGGGTTGCAGGCTCGATCCCCAGTAGGGGTCGTAGGGGTCATGCAGGAGGCAGCCAATCGATGTTTCCCTCTCATGAATGTTTCTCTCTCTCTCCCCTTTCTCTCTAAAGATCAATTAAAAAAAAATTTTTTTTAAGTCAATTCATTTTTAAGGCCTAACTCAAATACCCCTTCTTCTGTGAAATCTTTCTTAATTCCCTGAGAAGGATTCACTAATCTTTCTCCTGCAGTCTAGAAGCACCCCGATTATAGGCCTACTCGGATAAATTGTGTGCTGTCCTTGGGGATTTACATTTCTGGCTCTTTCACTAAACTTGGGAGTGCTCTGAGGACATAACTGCTATCCCTCATACATACAACCTCCGTGCGCACGTCAGGGGCCTTGCATGAAGTAGACAGGAAGGCAATAATGGGCAGTAAGATTCATCAGTCAGGATAAACACATTGTGTTGTAGTTGAAAAATAACCCTGGCTTTCAAAAACAAAGGTTTATTTCTCACTCATTCAATATTCACCTTGCAGTTGGTTGGAGTTCTGCTCCATATCACCTTTACTCTGGGACCCGAGCTCCATTACAAACGTCTCATAGAAGATGGACAAAGGAAGACGCACTGGCCCTTAAAGCTCCAGCTTGGCTGTGATGCACACACGCACCCGCATCTCATTGGCCAAGACACACAGCCAATCCTGACATCAGGGGCAGGATTCTTCCCAGAGTGGCTCTGCTTAAGGAAAAACCAAAGCCTGACCTATCAGAGCCAGCACACAGTGGGCCTAGAAACTGGAAGCTCCACTTAGAAGGGAATGACTGTCTCATTACTGAAAACCTACCACGAGGCAGGAAGCATATTATATGTGTGACATGGAATCCTTATTGAAACACACAAGCACAACACCCCTCCCCCATACACACATGTCTATGGGGACTGAGCTTTCGTTTTGCAGATGATGAATCCAAGGGTTTAAGAAGTGAGTCTCACAAACTCCAAAGCTCACTCTCTCCTAAGTCTCATGGTTCCCTTTGGCTTCAGAAACTTGTAGTTCGAGAGCATCGCCCCAGCTACAGGAAACGGAGTCAATTCTTTCTACTCGAAGCATTATTCCTAAAACAGTGGCGTTGGCATCATCGGCTGGACATGCAGACTCTCGGGCCCTACCCACACCCGCTGAATCAGAATCTGCATTTTAACAAGATCTTTGATGAGTTGAAGTCACCTTCAAATTTGGAGAAGCGCTGATGTAGATACCAAAGGAAAGTGAACGCATCTTTTCTGTCCCTGCTAGAATCGGAGCAGGGCAGCGGTGCCTATGGTTCTATCCACTGGGGAAAGCCTCGTCATGTTGATTTTGTAGAAACAGAAGAAAATGACATAAAATCTGCAACCTCATACCCATATGAGAGCAGCATCACCAGGCGCTGCTGCTGAAAGCCCGTGACGTGAAGTGCCCTTTCCGATAACTTGCTCACCATTCACTTTCATGGACTATCAGGGGACATCCTTTGCACGCCTGCTCCATACCAGGAGCTACACCAAGCACTGGAACATGACAAGGGCCCCTGCCTCCGGAGGCTGCTGTCTGGTGGAGAGAGACAGACATGCACACAGACCTGAACAACATAACTGTGGTTCATCTCAGTGTAAAGAACAACACCCCTTTGAGATCTTAGGAAAAGAAGGCACTGTCTTGGGGTGTCAGGGAAGGCTTCCTAGAGGAGGTGGTCGTTAAGGTGTGAATAGGAGCTCTCTATGCAAGGGCTCCAGAGGGCCTGGCACCTTCCAGGCAGTGACCAGCAGCTCGGAAGCCACTGACACAACAAAGAAATACCGGGTGTGGCTGCTGCAACCAAAGATGCTGTTGGGAATGTCAGGAAAGGACTGCAGGAACACGTGGACCCGGAGCTGAATTTTAAGGTGGTGTTAACTGGGGGAAGAAGAGGGAGGGAACAGAAGAAGGGGGAGTGGAGGACAAGGTAGAGGACAGGACAGGTGGGGGACAGTGACGGCAAGGGCCCTGCATAGCAAACGGGAGGATTACTAGCTCCAATGGCCGGAATATGACATTGGAGGCAGGAGGGCGTGGTCCCTTTGCATCCATAAGATTTCACGATTTGCTCAGGTCAAGCCAAAGCATCTGTCTACCTTCTAACCCTGCCCACCTGCCCTGTACCCCAGGTTGGGCTCCAGGCCCTGGGACTCCCACAGGCAAGGACAACAAGAGCACTGCTGGCACATGGAGCAGCAGAAAGGCGTGGGCCATCAGGGGAGGGAGCTGTTACAGTAAGATCCCGGGGCGAGAGGCTGGGGGCTGGAGGGCAGAGTGCGGGTGAGACTGCACCAAGGGCCAGAGGAGTTAGTCATCTGTTCCCAAGCCTCCTAGTCACAGTGATAATATAGGTCCCCCTGGGTCAGGAGGCAATTAACGGACAATTAACCTCCCTGAACTGCAGCTCTGAAGTACAGAGACCTGGAGATCATTAAATATGGGGTGGATGAGTAGAGGGGGCTGCAGGGTGAGGGCAGAAGAAAATCCTTTCTTTGAAGCTATCGGTCTCTTTTGGGGGTTCCCTGACCCAAGCAGTCCCCAGTAGAAATGGGATACGAGACCACTGCAAGGTGGGGGAGAGGGGAAGAGCAGAGAGACACAGAAGGATCTTCTTCCCCCTCCCCGACCCCTTCTCCCCAGGCCTTAGGAATAAATGCAGCAACTGTCATTTCACATTGCTGAGGACAAATGCGCCTGGAGTGGGGACCCGAGGGGACCTTCTCCTGACAGCTGCCTCCTAGGAGCCGCTCAGCTTATTAAATTAGCAGGTTTCTCTCTCGTGGCGAGGGCACTGGAGAATGAAATACCAAATGGATCCGTTTCATGGAATCGCAGACTGATACATATTCAGAGCTGGAAGTTTCCACGGAGAGCGTCTGGTTTAACTCTCAGCCCCTCATTTTTTTTTTTTTTTTTTTTTTTTAGATGAGAAACCTGCAGCCCAGAGATAGGAAATGACTTCCCTAAAGTCCAGGTTGTGACTTGAAATGCAAAACCCAGAGGCCCCGAATGCTGGCAGGTGACTTCTCCCTGTAATTTATCACCCCTGCATGTTTAGTGATCTCTATATTGAATTTACTTTTGGATACAGAGTGTGCCTGCCATCTCAGCGGTAATTTACTGTAAAAGATAATTCCTCAGACTTCCCATCATGATTAACATTGACTTGAATTATGCTGCATTTTATATCGAAACATGGGTTTAATTTAACTCACAGAAAACAATTCTATCAGTTAAAGGGGGGAAAAAATCTCCTTTCCACAATGAGAAGGCAGCCTGGCTTCTGACAGAGATAACGCTAATGTGAGTGGCAATTCCTCACCTGCATCTGGCTTTCCAATCAGATATTCACCCCTGTCTTTAAAATCTTCATGAGCACCCGTTGTTTGCCTGGGCACCTGGGAACAGGTCATCAGCCTGCCACTGCAGCACGGGTGCCATAAGTCTGACTGACAGACGGGAGAAGAGCTAGCTAAACGCAACCCGAGTCCACGAACATGGAGCACAGGGCACTGTGCTAAGCCTTGAGACTGCAAAAGTGAGAACCAGATCATTAGGACCCAGCCCTCCAGGAGCTCACAGCCTCACCAGGACTGGCAGTCATGGTGGGAATCAGAACAGGGGGTGGAGAAAGGCAATGTCCCCCAAACAAGTAGGACCTTCTTCCAGCAAGTGCAGATGTGGTCAGCCAGGAGTGAGACCACATCCCAGGACTCCGGTAAAGAGCTTGCATTTCTCCTTGAGGTGCACTGCCCAATACAGCGGCCACCAGCCACAGGGGGCTCTCTAAATTTAAATTAATATCCTATATAATAAAAGGGTAATATGCAAATCGACCAAATGGCAGAACCACCAGTCACTATGATGCGCACTGACCACCAGGGGGCAGACGCTCAACACAGGAGCTGCCCCCTGGTGATCAGTATGCTCCCACAAGGGGAGCGCTGCTCAGCCAGAAGCCAGGCTCATGGCTGGTGAGCACAGCTGCAGTGGCGGGAGCCCCTTCTGCCTCCACAGCAGCACTAGTTGGACATCCCCTGAGGGCTCCCAGACTGTGAGAGAGAGCAGGCCGGGCTGAGGGACTCCTCCAAGTGCATAATTTTCATGTACCAGGCCTCTAGCTTTGAAATAAGAATCCAGTTCCTCAATCACACTTATCTACTGTTCAAGTGCTCCATAGCCACATGAGATTAGCAGCTACAATACTGGGCAGTGCCGGTTTAGAACATTTCCATCCTTGCAGAAGATGCTATTGGACAGGGCTGGCATAGAGGCTGGCTTTGTTTGGGTAATTCTCTTCAGGGAGAGATTGTCCTGCCTTTGAGAAAGTAGAGAAGCGGTCATTAGACCCGGACATTGGAACGGCTTCTGCTGGGAACAGGCAAGGGAAGGGTAGCTCTGCAATGTGCTGACTTCAGAGTCTACCATGCATTATAACTCCAACTGGCCCCCACTCTCTCTGGGTTTCTCCAGCTGAGATTGGGGTAATCCCCCAAGTTGTGAATGTTATCTGTATTTCTTCAAAAGCCTTGTCAAGTTTTTCTATTGCAGTTGTAGTCTATCCAATACTGGGATGTGAGACAATGGTGGTAACCACATTCACTATGTGCTTGCCATTTGCCATCACGGTGCTTAGTGCTCTCAAAGCATTTGTTCTCAAGAGCTCCCGCACACACAGTATGCCGATGAAAAGGTGGAGGCCAGCTGACCAGTCAATAAGTGGGGCGTCGGGAACTGAACCCAGGCCAACTGCTCCAGAGCCTGAGTCTGAACTACCACCCATATTTTCTGAGTTGTCCCTAGCCCTGGCCCTACCCCTTACTGAGTGTTTTCTGTAAGAAAGACACTTAAACACTTCAGTTTTCTCTTGGCCCACCAGTTCAACGGGAGAATCTAGTTTTCAGTCTTTAAAGGGCTTTCTGAGGATCAGATAAAAGAGTTTGGCCAGGAAATTGCCTTTTGCCCTATCTTAGTGTTTGGGGCCATAATGGGACAAAAATCATTGTTGGCACCATCATTCAGGTCAGTACTATGTGGGCTGTAGACTCACCTGGGGAGCTTGTTAAATATTATATTGAGGTGCTTTCCTTTTTCACCCAATTTTTTTAGAGTGCTTGTCATGAAATGATGTTGAATTCTGTCTAAATTTTTTTGCTGCATTCACTGAGATGATCATGTGATTTTTATCTTTCATTCTATTAATGTGGTGTATCACATTTATTGGCTGCATACATCCAACCATCCTTGCATCTCAGAGATAACTCATGATCCTCTTAACATGCTGTTGAATTCAGTTTGCCAGTTGTCTGTTGAGAATTTTTGCATCTATATTCCTCAGGGATTTGGTCTGTAGCTTTCTTATCTTGTAGTAGCCTTAACTGGCTTTGATATCAGCATAATGATGGCCTTGTAAAATGGTTTTGAGGGGTGTTCCCTACTCATCAAACTTTTGGAAGTATTCGAGAAAAACTGGCATTAATTATTCATTAAATGTTTGGTAGAATTCACCAGTGAAGCCATGTGGTCCTGGGCTTTTTTGTGTTGGGAGATTTTGATCATTCACTAGTCTTCTTACTCATTATTGTTCTGTTCATATTTTTCTATTTCTTCATGATTCAGTCTTGGCAGGTTGTATGTTTTTAGGAATTTATCCATTTCTTCTAGGTTATCCAATTTGTTGGCATATAATTGTAGTCTCTTATGATGCTTTGTATTTCTGTAGTATCTGTTCTAATGTCTCCTCTTCATTTAAGATTTTGTTTTTCCAGACCTTTTTTTTTTTTTTTTTCCTTAGTATAGCGGAAGATTTGTCAACTTTGTGAGAACCAATGGGAAAAATTTCTCTCAAACTTCAGGTCCACGAAAACCTAGGCATCTCTTGAGCAATGCCCTTCGATTTATTTCATAGACCCTGAGGTTGAAAAGTCATCACATTTCATTTTTCCCTCTTGTTTTGACTGGTAGCTCGGAACCCAGTTTGCTACCCACCTCTAGTAAGATTTTAAAGCATATGAAATGTATATACTAACCTCATTTTTGGCTTGGTGAATTTTTATTTACCTATTTATTTTTGTGAGCTATGAAGACTTAGCTAAAAAGATTCAAGGGAGGGGGCAAAGAAGGGGGCTTGTAGTTCACATACCACAGCAAACAAATTACAACTTCTTTATTAGGCATTTCTAGGCTCCCACGTCTCTCCCTGGAGATGTATAGGGAGTAGGTCATTTTATTTTTCTTCCCTTATTTTCTTTTGCGTTGGCATCTTCATATACCATTTCCCTTTCTAACATTGCATACCATTATGTAATCTGCTTTAAAAGAAGTTCCTTTTAATGAGCCATGCGGTTTCATGGATCTTTGCCTAGAATAGTGATTAATTGTCTATTAGGTGTCTGGCCTTGTTCTGGGGGGAGTGGGGGGGAGGTTACAATAGTGAGTAAAGTAGACCCGGCTCCTGTAACAGTGTTTACAATGTACTGGGCATTTGGGAGACAGAAATGAACTAGAAAACAATAAAAGTGTGACTTCACAGAGTAGCCAGGTCTATAAAGAGATTAGAAAAGGTGACATGATGGCAAGGGGCTGGGAAGGAGAAACAGGAGGTAGGGTGGGAGGGCGGGTCTTTTGAGGAGGTGATGTGTGAACTGAGGTCTGAATGCAGAGGTGCCAGCCACTCGAAGAACTGGAGTATACTTGACACAACAACCAGCAGTTGCCAAGGACAGGGTGCAACGATGAGGGTGCTGTGTTGGATTCACCTGGTAACCTCCTCATCAGCTTCCAAAACTCCTCTCAGCTCTATCTCCTTTTTCACTGAAGTCAACACGATCACCCTTTACACCACTCGGAGAGAAGGTCAACCACTTTACGCCTGTATGCCTTCTCTACCTGAGCAGTCCACGCTGAATTGCACACAACAGCTGACAAGCGTGCCTTCCTCACTGCACTGTGAACACCTGAAGTGTCCTCAGGAAGGGCAAGAATAGCATCTTCCTTCTCTCGAGCACAGTCCTGGCACACAGAAAGCACGTGGTTTTATTTTTCAAGGTTAGTCATTGCTAAAAGGGCAATGCAGGCACCGCTCACACCTGAGCGATGCCTTCAGGCACTGGTGGAAAGTTCGCTTTTTCCATTTGCAGAGCCAGGGGCTGCTGGGGCTCTCTGCCTGTGACCTGACTAGATTGACAGCAGAGAACCAGCTGCCTGAGTGAGCACAGCCAGCCTGTTGGGGTGGGGGAGCCGCTGCCTCCTTCCTCTGAAGAGCCCCTTCTGGGAAAGGAATGACTCTTACAGTGATATTGGATTTCCCTGCAAGATTTATGACCCAATTTAAAGTTATGGGGCTTTTATTAATTATAATAAACACCAATTTCATTACACTTCAGCTTCCAAAGAAATTACATGCTATGGAAGGGAAATAAAATGTTAGTTTTGTGCTAATGCCAGGCACACAGTAACTGGCTGGGTACCGTGTGCGTCTTGGCTGCTCAGCTGGAGCAGGGGAAGAGGCATTTTGGAAAGAAGAGTCTGAGGAGCTGTTTCCAGAATTTAAATCCGTTGCCTCAGAAACAATGGAAATGAGCTGTGCTACCACATGGGGCTTGCAGGATCACACCCTTTATGAGGAGCTGCACTGGGTAATGCACTCTGGACACTAAGCCCTAAATACTAGACCTAGCTATCTCTTACTTGCTGTGTGATATTAAGTCACTTACTGCTCCTCTCTGAGCCTTGTTATCCTCATCCTAAAAAAGGAAGAGCTGGCCCAGCCAGTGTGGCTCAGTGGTTGACTGTCAACCTATGAACCAGGCAATCGTGGTTTGATTCCAGGTCAGAGTGCATGTCTGGGTTGTGGGCTGGATCCCAGTAGGGGGCATGCAGGAGGCAGCCAATCAATGATTCTCTTTCATCACTGATGTTTCTCTCTCTCTCTCTCTCTCTCTCTCTCTCTCTCTCTCTCTCTCTCTCTCTTTGTCTCTCTCTCTCCTCCTTCCCTCCCTCTCCTTTTCTCCATGAAATCAATAAAAATATATTAAAAAAATAAAGAAGACTTGACCTAGGTCCAGGTATAGCAAATATAGTTCATCCCTTGTGCCGATTCCAATGTACAGGAGGTGATCATCTACATGGCTATTTTAAGAAAGATTCTGAAGTTTTATCCAAAAGGCCTGGGGTATGATCAATTAGCACTATCAGCCAGGGGCCCATGCCTGGACAAAGGCTGGACATTCATTATTCCAGGGAACATCTGAGGATCTCGAAGCCCATTCTGGATTTTAATTTAAAGCTACGTAGCCAGTTAGTAGCTAACCCAGGCCAAAAATCTCAGGATTGGGGATTATTAGTCCAAAATCCTTATCTACAAAATAAGTGAAATGGATCATACCTCCTGGGGTTGTAAGGATTCAATATATGATGCTACATATGGGATGTGTTTGGCGGAAGACACATTATTCCCATCCATCTGCATTTTCATCCAGCCCTGAGCTCACAAAACCATACTGACTGGTGGCCTTCTCCATGTGGCGTGGGTTTAAAGAGCTCACTCTTCCAAAGCTTCCTGGCAGTCCAGGTCAGGTACCTAGGCTGCTTTCAGCTACAGGCCCCGTGGGCAACACCTACAGCCCCACAGATTCCTGAAGGAGAATTTTGTCTTAAAGCTGCTTGTTTTTATATGTTATTGTTATGGACTTTCCAACTCTGTGCTGTTTTTGCTCTTGCTGGAGAATGGAAAGTGTTTTGACACTTCTGGGATGATGGGGTTTGATGAACCCCCTAAGGGGGTGGAGAAGAGGATTCAGCAACTTTGCACAATTGCTTCCTGCCAGATGTGAAATTAAGCTTCTGGGTACAAACCCAGAGCACATTTGGATAATGGGTGGGAAAGCCTGCTGGGGCTCTGAGAGGAGAAGGGAGGACAGAGAGGGAGAAGCTGTGTGTGTGTGTGTGTATGAACAAGCATGCGTACTGGGCCTCACAATGTCCATCTATAATAATAAAAACATAATATGCTAATTAGACCAGACATTCTTCCAGACTACCTTCCAGACAAAGGCACAGCTGCGAGGGAAGCCCGGGTCCAGGGTGCCAGAAGGAAGCCAGTGCCAGCAGCCGGGGGAAGGAAGGCCTACTCTTGCACGAATTTTGTGCATCAGGCTTCTAGTTATTACATATTTCTGAGTAGAGGACATATATAAAAAGTGAGCAGTGCCCTCCTGGGTGCTCTCACCTCTGCCTGGTGCCATCATCATGAGAGTCACATAGACATCGCTGAGAGTCCACATTTAGAGTTATTCAGACATGAGTTTGATTCCAAATCTTCAAAGCTCACTAGCTGTGTGAACTTAGGCAAGTCCCTTAACTTCAGTTTCCTCATGTGTAAATGGGGTTAATCACAGTGGGTGGATAACTAACTGACGTATCGCACATGAGTGGGTAGAAGAAGTGCTATATCAAGGCATCTCGGTGATGAACTTGGGGTCTGTTTAGCTCTAAGTTGCTGCATGATGATGAACAAGGACATTGGCCCCTGCTGGGCCTCAGTCTCCCAGGCAGTCCACGTGGGGGAGGGACCGGATAAACTCCCAGGCCCTTCCCGTCTCACAGCTGGCCTGCAGGAAAAACATGGTCGGAACCCCTAGCATGCGTGGAGCACTCTGATAACGCATTCTGCTGGCCATGCTGTCATTCTGGCCCACGTGACGCAAGGTCAGACTAAAATGTTGGCCGACCAGGTTTCTATCCAAGCTCTGAACTTCCTAAATGTCTGGGCTTGAGCAAGTCATCGGAGCGCCCCATTTCCCCATCTGAGTAAGCGTGGTCGCTGGCAGCACTGTGGCAAGGACTGAATGTTTCACTCTATGCTGTGCATGTAGGCCTTGCCCGGCCAGTGCTAAGTACTGACACAGTGACATCACTTCAAAGACAGACCCCTGCTCCTGCTAGCTGGTGCTCCCCTTAAGAACAGATGGAGCCCAAACTGCCCCTTTAGGGGCCTGCCCAGTTAGTTAGAGCCAACAGGCAAATAGCCTTTTAAAAAGCCTTCATGATTCAAGCCTGTTGATACCTGGGTGTGTTCCCAGGCTGTGATGGTCCTGGCAGGGAATCTTCTCCACCATGCTGGGATGGGTGTCCATCGCACATGTCCTGAAATACTGGGATTCTCTTTAAATTATGTCATAAATAGCCTGACAGGCTTGGCTCAGTGGTAGAGCGTCAACCTATGAACCAGGAAGTCACAGTTCAATTCCTGGTCAGGGCATGTGCCTGCGTTTCGGGCTTGATCCCCAGTGTGTGGCATGCAGGAGGCAGGATCAATGATTCTCTCTCATCATTGATGTTTCTCTCTCTCTCTCTCTCTCTCTCTCTCTCTCTCTCTCTGAAATCAATATATACTTTAAAAATAAATAAATTATGTCATAAGTGGAAGAACAGCAGTAAGGCAACACCATGAACTTCAGACCTCATAAAACCTAAATTCAAATCCTGACTCCCCCACTTACTAGGTACATGACTCTGTAGCAAAGATGCTTAACTTCTCTGAGTCTTAGCTCCTTCATCGGTAAAATGGGGACAACAGTAGCCGCCCTGGCACAGGGTAATTATGGGAATTAAATGAGCTAAAAAATGCAAAGCACTTAAGCATATAATAGGCATTCAATAAGAAACAATGCTTTTCAAATGTGAATGTGTTGTTCTATTTGTATAGTTATCCAACTGGCCTCTAATGGCCCGTGGCAAAGATACTATTTACTTGTACTCTTCTCTTTCTGACTCAGGGCCTGGTTGAAGACAAAGGGACGGGTGCTTAGGGGGCTCTACTTAACCTACCTTCAGGCCAGGACTGTGTTTGTTTCCTTGGCCCAAAGGTGCCTTCCCCTGGGATGGCATCTTGCCAGCCAGTGCAGAAATGGGAGTCACTTCCACAATACTCCTCCTGTCTCCCACCACCAGCTTTCTTTTCCCCACTGGCTATACCCCCTCCATCCGATGCCTTCTGTGGGGCAAGCTTCCCTCCTGCCAGCCCAAGTTCTGATTTTGCATATGCAGAGAGTCAAGTGACTGTGGCACAGCCAGGGTATGAATATGCATCATCACTCTTCAGCTGTGCAGTGGACATGAAATGCTGACTGAGGATGAGCAGGGTCTGCACGCTTGGCCAGCAGGGGGTTGGAGCTCCACAAGAATGCAGCGGCCCAACCGCCTCCTGTCAGGGACTCTGTGTAGCTTGGTGGATTCGGAGAGCTGTTTTCAGACTTTAGCTTTACTGAGAAGGAACCTCAGCTCTGGGCTCTTACTAACCTGAATCCTCTTAGTGTATACTGGTTGTATCACCATTTATTACCTGGGAAACCGTTTACCTTCTAGATTACGATCTACACTGTTGCTTGTGACCCAGGCCTACTTGGCCTCAGTACAGAAGGTGAAACTCACATTGTATTCCTGTGCCTGAAGCCCCCTGGGGTTGTGCAACTGGCGGCCCTGGCCCTACACCCTTTTGCATTCTGTTCTGCTCTCTGCAAGCGCCCATAGCAATGCATGGCCTCTTATTAAAGGGCTATTAAAGGCCGAACTTGCTTGACACGCACCAGACATTAAGAAATTGATCCTTGGTCCTATTGAATTGGAATCTTGGGGTGGAGTAGGGGGGCCTTTGGGATTATGAAGTTCTACTACTGCTCCCCAGATAGCACAGGGGAGTCAACCTCATACCGCGTTAAAGGGATATTGTCACTTAGTAGGTTACCTGTGTGTTCGGCCAGCAGAAGGAAATCGAAAAGGAGGAACTTTGGAGAGTAACGTGAGCTGCTATTCCAAGTATTAAATGTCAAGATGGGAAACACTCAGAGACCGTTTCCTCCTTCCCAATGCATTGCTATTCTGCACAGCCTCTGTCAAATGCCCTTTTGCTGCTCCAGAAAAAGAGACAGATTTGCCCAAGAGCCTCTCTCTCCTTCCCTCCCCTTTTCACATTAAACTTTGCATTGGAGCACCTCACTCCACTGTACTTTGCACTGTTCAAGGACAAAGACCATCTCTTAATCACCTCGGTGCTACCATTATGTGGTACAGGTCTGCTCCACCGTGGTATTTAACAAGTGATTTTTGAATAAGGGACCATGTGTCCTTATCCAGCTCTCTTTAATTGGTTCATATTGACTTTTGCTGAAAATCAAGTTTAAAGCCAGTCTCAACACACAAAAGGTTGGCTGTAGAGTGGTAAAACCGCATTTGCAGTGAATGGACCCATATGTGGAAAAGGGTGTTGCATTTCAAAATAGTTGATCTCCTTGGAAAGCTAGCATCACTTCCAGCAATGTGGCGTTTGCTCGAGTGCATCTGCAATTCTGACTTCACAGCTGTTGTCTCCTGGCGGGAGGACTGGGCTAAAGCCTGATGGGGCTGGAGCCATGGGAGGGGAAGCCACCAGTGGTTAGAACCGATCCTTGGAGATGCAGTTGGGGGAGGGCTTCTGGGAGGAAAGGGGTCTGTCTGGTGGATAATCACAGAAACTGTGAAAACAAGTCTGACAATGAGAAGGGGCACTTGGAAGTGAATTTACACCAGGGGCACCATGGTGGAGACAGCCAGTGGATGATGAATATAGGTTATGGGGACAGTTATGGTAACGTGTGCTAGTAATACCCAAACTGTAGGAGTCAGTGACAGCAAAGTGCTCTTGGTTAATAAAATGGTGATATATTTTCCCTGCAACTAGACAAGATACCAGCAGGCAAATGGATTCCAAATAAGATTTAATTTAATTTTCTGTCTGGGTAGGGTGTCCTGCCCACATTTACTGGTTTGTTTCTTGTTGTTTTGACTTTTTATTTGAAATAATTTTAGACTTACAGAGAAGCTACAAAAATAGTATAGAGAGGCCCAGGTCGGGTGGCTCATTTGGTTAGAGCATCATACCAATATGCCAAGGTTGCAGGTTCTATCTCTAGTCAGGGCACATACAAGAAGCAACCAATGAATACATAAATTAAGTGGAGCAAAGAATCAATCTCTCTCTCTCTCTCTCTCTCTCTCTCTCTCTCTCTCTCTCTCTTTCTCTTTCTCTCTTTCTCTCTCTCTTCCTTTTTGTCTCTAAAAAATCAATTAAGAAAATAGTACAGAGTTCATGTATACCATTCATCCAGCTTCCCCCTAATCTTAACAATATACATAACCACAGTACAATTATTAAAACTAGGAAACGAACATCAGTACAGTCCTATTACCTAAACTATAGACACAATTTGAATGTTACCATTTTTTCTATAGTGTCCTCTTTCTGCTTCAAGGTCCAATCCAAGATACCTACCACATTAACACCTTCCTCCAATGACTTGTCAGTTTCCCAAATGCATAGTCATTCCCCAAAGGGAAAGAGTCTCCAGTATGAAGAAGTGACAGGAGGCTGGGTCAAAGCTCTGAAGAAACTCCCCAAAGAGAAGATGCAGAAATTTTCGGCAAAGGCAGCACCATCCAAGTATTTAACCTCGGTGCGTCCTAACTCAGCACATAATGGGGCAAGCTTGCTGCCAGCTGTCGGCACTGAGGTGGGAGTAATGAAGCTGAAAGAAGGGGTGGACTCGGAGTGAGCCTTGGGAAGATGGGACGCCGTGCTAGTGTGGAGAACCGCGCCAGGAAATGGTAGAGCAAAGGGGAGTCCAGACATCCCAGGGATGCATGAGTGACAGCGCCTACAGCAAAAAGCCACAAGTCCCCGAGGACAAGGCTGGGGATGTGGCCGTGCAGATCACCTCTGCTGAAGCCTGAGTCTCCCCTCCACAAGAGGGCCTGGGAGACCAGCATCACATATGCAAGAGAATGTGTCACATACATTTCAAATTCTGAAACTTGTGTTTAAAATTAAATCACAATGATCCTCTGTAACACGCATTTTTTGCCTAGATGTCTTCATGTTACGTGCATAGGATTGTACTTCCTGGTTCCTTGCTCCCGGGAATCAATGTATTTCATAAACTGTGAAGGTGAAGAACTTCAAAAGTTCAGAGTGTCTACATGAACGGAGCCCTTTGCAGTTGGGCGTGCACAACCAATACAACTGTACAAGGCAGTCTTTCCAGGTGACTGACCAGGCGAGTATCCTACCTTAATTTCTGGGAACCTAATTCCTCAATGGCCACAAAAGCATGGCAATGCCTTTCTCCCAGGGTCATCATGCATCTCAGAGAGTTAACCTAGATACACGTGTTCATCAGCACATAGCAGACATGGGCTAAGTTAGTTCCTCCCCTCCCTCCTCCATCCTCTTGGTAAGTATCCATGTGCAATCTTCAAGAATGGGGGTGCGGAGGGAGCCAGTGTGTGTTCACTGGCAGTCAGACCTGACGAGGAAGGCAGCCACTACTACTCATTTCCCTGGGTGAGTGAAGAGGAGTTATTATTTCTTGTTCTGGATAGTATTCCAGTGAGTCTCTCCAGAAACACGCCCCCCCCCACACTCCCATAGAGCATGTAGTTATAAGAATATATATCTAGCAAATACCCTCATCCATATGTCCTCCAAACACTCTGAGCCTGTACATGCTCATTAAAATGAATGCCCTACTGTGTATTATGTGTTACCTGTGGGGCGGGAATAAAAATCCAAATACTCACATATTATTTTGGCTCAAGACTAAATGGAAATAAAAATCCCCATTAGGTTTCCCAACAGCCTAGTGAAAAGTGCTTAACCTCAAAACAGCAATGATTGGTCTGTTTTCAATTTCCCTCCCTAAGTGCAATAAAGACCTGCTTAACAGACAGCTTTATACATACCAAGTGAGGTGCGAGGCAGCCCCCAAGGAAAGAGGATGGGCTGATCATGTAGCCATTTCACTGTCTTGTAGGCTGAGCTCTGAGCAGACTCACAGGCAGCAGGCTGCACAGGTCCACCTGTGGCCACCATGCCTGACCCCTTAGCCAGGCTAGGAGGCACACAGCAGGAGAGAGCACTAAGCAAGCTCGAGAGACAGGGAAACTGGCTCACAGCCCCCTGGTTCCTGGTCCTGGGTGCTGGTTTCTTTGGATTATCTGCCTCTGTTATGCATTAGGCTCCAACAAACTCAGAAAGAACCCTCCTCAGGTGTACCATCAGGACCACGCCTGCCCTTTTGTTCCTCTGCCCTGCTGCGCCCTTTCCTCCTCTCTCTGGCTGCCAGAGTCCTGGCCTTGGACTTCAGTCTCTACACTTTTTTTTTTTTTTTTGAGGATTCTCTTTTTCACCATCAACTCCTCCCTCCCTGTGGCTCACTCATGCCCCTCCTCGCCTGCCTCCCTCTGAACTTGGTATGCATCGCTGGGATGGCACCACCAACAGGAGCCACAGAAAGAAGGCTCTGGAAAAGGGACACTCCCTTCAGCAGCTTCATCACTGTGGCTTTTATCCTTCCCTCCAGGGAAGGGAAGACATTACAGAGAGATAGGGTGTCTGACCTTTCACCTGTCCAGGCAGGTGAATCCTCCAATGTGGGCCTCCACTTCCTTCCTCCACCCCTTCTTTGATTACCTAGCGCCCATCCTAAGCCTGGGATCGAGCTCGGCACTGGGGACGTAAAAATGACTAAGATACAGTCCTTGCAGACCCACAGCTCAGCTGGGAAGACAGGTCTGAAAATGAAGAGCTAGCGAACTATGCGATAGGCTCCTTGAAATGCGGAGTCTGAGCAGGCTCGTCCCCAGAGTCCCCTTACATTCCAGAGTTCTAGTGGGCTAGAATGTTGATGGTGCGGCAGATATGGATATTGGGAAATGGAGGTGTGGTGCCATTGACCTGGGTCTAGGATTTTGCAAAATCATCGTGGCAGCTTAGCTCCAATCGGCGTACTGCACTTTCAATCAACAGTGCTGTGTTTGCCAACCAGTTATAATAGGTTTCCTCAGTCGTTTAATGACAATTATATTGCAACTATGCTCTGTCACTCCAGTGACGGGGATGGCGGATGTGCTCACTCTGCTTCGTTTCCCACTTTGCGTGTGTCTTTCGGCACCGCAGACACTAGGAAACCTTCAGCCGCACCTCCCTACCTCACTTGTGCCTAGGATCTGTCTGTGATGGAGGTTCAAGCAATCAGATGCACTTGCACTAGACCTAAACTGGAATTCGGGTTCTGCAGGGAGAGGTGGGGCAGATCTACTGCAGCAGGAGGCATGACTGAATCCTTCCTGAGAGTTTACCTTGTTCCTTCAACCCTATCAATTCTCTTGTAAGCCACCTAAGACCCCGTCATAAATCCGTTTCCACCACCCAGACTTGTTCCTATCAAGTGCTACTAAGCCTTAATCAACACAGCACCCGAAGGGAGAGGAAATTCAGCATGACAGCACGGAATCCAGTCCACAAGCTCAAGTGAAGGAGGGGGCATGCTGAAAGGCACTCCTTCCCACTTGGCTAATGCCACTGGCTCCTCTCAGGGAAGCTGTCTCTGCTTTAAAGTAGAGGTCAAAGGTACAAAGAGGAGTGTCCACATGAGCGAGGTGTGGGGCAGGGATGATACACCGAGTCCTGACCTCCCGGCTCTGTGCCAGCAGGTATGGCTGGACCCAGACATGTGCAGTCTGTGCAGGGCTGGGGCAGGTACCAGGGTCATCCAGCCTCAGACTAGTGAGTAAGTGGGGGCTCCAGCAGTCGACACAAAGGTAATCGCCTTCCAGGCTTTCTAGCTGTAGATAACAGGTTCCCAAACACTGGCCAGAGTTCACTAGGAACCCAAGTTTTTTGGGGGGGAGGAAACATTAAGACCCCAATTCTTCAAGGAAAAGAACATAAGAGCAGATGTTCATCCAGTACTGTTAAGATGCTGCCATTTCCCACAAATTCACCAATTTCCCAGGAGGTTGATGTCAAACCCACATGAAGAAACAAATAGCCCAGCAAGTGTCCTGCCACATGGGACATGGGTGTTTGCCCATAGACAGCCTTCTTCCCTGCATGCATTCCCCCCACCCCCTCCTCCAGGGCAGGAATCATTTCTTTTTCTAAAGTGATAAATACGGAGAGGAAATGACGTCTTTGACAGAGCAGCATCTGTTCCACTGGTCTCAGCCTCCTGAGACCTTTGACTTGGCGAGACTATTTTAGTTTTCACCCTTTCTCCCCGGTGCCATAAACACTGCAGCAGCGATGTATTCCTCTCCAGCAGCCATATAAATGACCCCCCTCCCCATGTTTCTCAAAATCATGGAAAATTATCACCTCTGACCATCTTTTTCTCAGGCCTGCCTTTTCCTCTCACGGCTGTAGACACCTGGACAATTTATGAGGGTCCATGGAGGGTTCTCCTTTTCTTGCACACTGATGGAAAACTCCAACCGGCCGGCTCCGTGCTGATCTATCCCCGTGCTATCTTTCAGTATGTAGAAATAAATCTAAAGTAGCATTTTCCAAAATGGGTTTTTATCTCACCGGGTCTGTGAAATGTTATTAAGTATTCTGTAGTCAAATAAGGTTGGAAAGCATTGCGTGCTCGCGATTTCAGAATACACATTTGTGTATCTGATGGATCCTGGGGTAAAAAAGGCCCATTCAAATTTCAAATGTGATTGGCCCAGAATTCCCTAGTTTGCTTAAGCCATGGAAGGGTTTTTATATTTGCTTCCCAGTGTTCTGTGGGTCCAGGTAGATGATGACTTTCCAGAACCGAAAGTTGAATTATACAACCAGGGGTATGAACATGAGATGAGATTCCAATTTCCAGAACACCTGCTGCTGATGGGCGAGAGTCACAGCCAAGGGCTGACCCCGAGCTTAGGAGGGGAGTCAAGCTGAGCCGGCTTCTCCTGGGAAAGGAGTCCAGGGCTGGGACTGCAGGTGGGGCTTAAATCAGTACAGCTGTGATGACGAGGAAGGCTGCAGAGCCTTGCTACTCAGGTGTGCTCCTAGACCGGCAGCCGCAGCACCTCAGAAATAACACAGTCTCTGGCCTCACCCCAGACCTGCTCAATCAGGATCTGCAATTTAACAAGATCTCTAAGTGATTTGTATGCAAATTAAAATGTGGGAAGCACTGGTGTTCAGCTATGGTTCTCCATCCTGCATGTTCTTTGGAATCATCTGGGGAGCTTTAAAAATACTATAGATCCCTGAGCTCCATTCCCAGAGACTGAATCAATAGATCTGAGGCACAGTGGCAGCACCGGTGGTTTGTAAAACTCCTCACCATGACGCCAAGACTGAGAACCACTGGTCTAACGCAGAGGAGAGCTGTGCACAGCGAGGATAAGGAGACACTGCCCGGACCACAACATTCATTCAGCCTTTTCCACACCCGCTCACGTTGGGGCTGATGAGCGGTGCCTCGGAACCTGTGGCATGCCTTCCTGCGGTGAGTGAGAACCACCCGAGAACACTCCGCAGCCTTCCGGGAGGCCTCGGCACAGATGCTATCAGATGCTGAAGCCACACTACCCTTCTGGGCTTAGTTACTATGGTGACTTCTTCCCAAAGTGATTTAGGAGCTGTGCTGCTATGTGCTGTCCAGGTCTCAGCACTGCATCAGCACACATCCTTGCAGGCAGGAATACCTAGGAAGTAGAAAGGCAGCAGCCATCACTACGGAATGCTCTTTCCTTAGGAGCTGGCGGCAGCCGTCTTGAAGTCTCCAGTTGGGTATAGAATCTTGGGTTGATAGAGAACTTCAAAAAGAGCAATTGCCCCAAATATGCACACCCCCATCCTAGGCTTAGTGTCCCATCACAGGGTACAGATGTTTCTGGTGGGGATGGAAACAGCTAGCTGTATGAAGCAGTTCCGTGTACCAGGCAATTTGCTGGAGCTATCTAGTTTAAGAGATTTTTTTTCACCAGAGGGTAACTATTTGCATTCCTAGCTTTCAGAGAGGAAACCAAGACTCCCTGAAGGTAAATGTTCTCCTACCTATTAAGTGGAGAAGCTGGCACTGGCACTCACGCAGGGGTGACTCTATAACACCACGGACCAGGGCATTCAGAAGGTGCTGTCCCTACCAGACACTCAGACCAGAGGCTAGAGCTACCGATCTACCCATGTGAGGTTCTCCCTTGCATCAAAGCTCATCCTCTGCTCCTTGCTGCAGACATGGTGCAGACATAGATGCAGAGTGCTCGGTGCACGTGAGATGTGTGAGGGCAGATACTACGTAAATGAGGGACACAGGAGAGAGGGAAATTCGAATTCTGTCATCCACCCATCATCCTCAACGGTAAACAGAAGAAAGGCAGTTGTCATAGATGTATCCTGAATCCTGTCCCCACCCATCAGACACATGGGGCAATGACACAGGACAGGTGTGGGAGGGTTGTCACAAGCTGATGTTTCTAAAAGAGGATGACACTAGGCTAAGATCTACTCCCTTGTCAGAGGCCTGGGATACCTTCCAACTAGGAGACCTATGATACTGAAAAAGTTCACCCAGTCAAGTTCAGGCCTCCCATCAACACTGACCAAGTATTTCTCCCCTAACATGCTGATCAGCCTAGCGGAGGTAGTTCTGAGGCTGACCAGGTGTTCTTCTCCACTTGTATGAAACTTGTTGGTATTTTAATAAGCTAAAGGCAGAGGCACAAAAACTCTTTCCTCGCAGCATGTTCTAGAAACACCAGGGAGTATATCAGAACATGATGCTGGCAAAACATACACCACTCAATCTCTCTTGAGAGTATTGGCTCATTCACATTGTGCTACAGGGCTGCTGGAATGTAAGTTCCTTGTAGGATACTCTACATTTCTCTAGGACTTTGCATCATGCAGATGGAAATGTATCTGTGGTATTAGCTTCAAGGCATATTAGGACCTTAATGTGGAGGTTGCTGGGGACAGGAAGGTCATTTGGCACTGAGTGGGGCCATGGACAGAGTGACTGCCATGGCTGGCAGGGGGCACCACTGGTCTGACTGGTGCTCAGTGGTGTCTGATCCCTTGGGCTGAGTCTCCTTTTAATCAGCTGTAAGATGTTCTCTTGGCTTGAAATTCTGTCTAGGATATAGCAGCCCCTACCAAGGGTTGGGTACACAGAGCTAAGATCTGGTCCCTGGGGGGAGGGAGCTGGCTAAGGTGAGGCAGGGAATCAGATTCTCAACCCAACAGGCTAGGAATCAGGGTGTGGGAATGGAAGAAACCCCAAGAACCCAGAAACAGGGGCCCTGTTTTCTGCCCTCAAAGCACAAAGACCAATGACATGAGGTCTATAGCTCAGTGGGCACCGGAATACTGCAGCTCAGGCAGTGAGACTGGCTCCAGGCCCTCTTCCTGATAAGAGTGGGACTTCTTGAGCGCTGGCTTTCTTTGACACAAGCACTGGGCAGGATTACACCCTGAAGCAAAGCGGAATTGGGAAAGGCAGGGGCTGGCAGTCTCACTTGGCAATTGCTCTCAAGAAGCCCCTTGCTCCTCCCATTTGATCATCTCTGCCTATCTCTCAATGGTCTCTGAAAATGACCTCTCTCTGCCATCCAATTTTGCTTCCCACGTGACCTCTCACTTATTCTCCCAGTTGGCACTCCTCTCTACCGGGCACACTTCAGCTCTGCTCTCAGTCTCCATTCATATTGTTCTTTTGTCTTGAATTCTTTTCTTTCTTCTGATGCCTTCCCAGATAGTTTATCTTCAAGGCAATGTGGAAAACTGTCTCTTCCATGAACCCTCTAGCAACTACTACAGTCAACTAACCACTTCCTGGCACCCTGGACTAAGTGTGCCCTCATGTACAGCTGCACTCCACAGACTTTGATTGTAGGTTCTTGCTCCATGTTATCTCATTCTGCTCCATTCAACAAGCATGTATTGGGCACTGACCATCAGCCAGGCACACTGTATTGCAGACTTGCGTGTAAGACATGAAAACACCTCCTTAGTGCAGCAGGCACCGCGTTAGACACCTTTGTGCATGCATCAGTTTCGCCCCTCACATGGAATTTTAAGCTTCCTTTGCAATAGATTTCGCTAGTGCTCTCTGGGTTCTTGTAAGCTGTACTGAGAAATGTCTCATTATCCGGTTTACTCCTTACAGCAGCCCAGTGTTCAGTTCTTCTTTCCATCACTGGCACCTCCTCTTAGAACGCCTGCCCATGCTCACTTCTCGCAGTTGTTGACTTCACAGCTGCGCTGGGTCTTGTCCAATCCCCTGACCAAAGTTAGGCCAACTAGATTCTCTTTCTTTTGGTATTTGTAATTTGAACTCAAAAATTCCAGTAAGTTTCAGACTTATGATGATATAGACCCAGGGGCCAAGGGCACATTGTTCTATCTGGGAATATCTATTTTCTACAATGTGCATCGTGAAGGAGAAAGAAAGAGATGAATTAAGCAAATACACAGAAAAAACAACAACACAGAGATGGGGGAGAGATAAAAGGATGAGGCAATAAAGTATTGCAGACTCCATTCCTAATATGATCTGAGTTCCTGAGTCCAGGAGCCTGGCATTACTTCCGGTCCTTGGGTTCCTTGACACATACCACTGTATCCTTCCCTCAGTTTTGGATTTAACAAAGTTGGCTTAAATGGGTAACCAGTACTAGCAGCCACACACACCTAGCTAACAATAGGGTGGGGCAAAAGTAGGTATACAGTTGTCCATACGGGAAATACACTAATTAATAAATACTAATACACGAACCAACTCTGTTTCACATACTCAAAACTGTAAACTTGCTCTTGCCTCATCCTATATAAGAAATATTATCTATCATTCAATTTCACAGAATAAATAATGAGTCTCAGAAAGTCCCATTGCCTTGAGTGAATTTGTCGGAACTGGCAATGGAAACCAGGCCTTCAGATTTTATTTTATTTTTCTAAAAAAAAATGTTTTTATTGATTTCAGAGAGTAAGGCAGAGAGCTAGAAACATCAATGATGAGAGAGAATCATCAACAGGCTGCCTCCTGCACATCCCCTACTGGGGATCGAGCCTGCAAACCAGGCACGTGCCCTCACCAGGAGTCGAACCCTCACCTCCTGGTTCTCAGGTCAATGCTCAACCATTGAGCCGCGCCTGCCAGGCTAGGCCTTCGGATTTTAATATACCGTCCTTTGCTTAAAGCTTAACCCAGAGTCAAACACCTAGTAGGACCTCCACGAATACTTCTTTACTTACCGGGTTGTGAAATTCTCTAGTGAAATGTTCTTGGTCATTTTAGTCCCAGCCCTACATTCCTTCCTTCCTTGTCCCCACTGCTCACCTGATGGCCCCTGCTTGTTCCCTTAGCTTGGGATCCTCAGCTCAGGATCCACTTTGGAGCACAGAAAAGAGCAAACACTGAATGGGAGCCTGGGGAGCATGGCCATCGGGGGCTGACCATGCCTTGCCTCACCGACCATCTTCCATGATGCCCACCTTCCATCACTGGATACTAGGGATGGCAGCTAAAGACAGATGCACTCCCCACACCTTGGAAAACATTAATCAAGAGAACAGCGGTGGTGCCCGCACTCTTGGCAGATTATTACAATTTCCGTAACAAGAGCAGCTGTGGGCATGTAAGGCATTATCCTCTCCTGTGGTTTTTAACAAAATATCCCAGAACAGCAGGCCCACAAGGACAAGGTGAAGCCATTCTCCATTCCAAAGAACATACACTTTTTTGAAAATCAAAGAAGCAATTTAAGCATTTGGGCTTCCCAGGGTGAGTTGGCAGCCACACCTCTCATCTCCAAGATGCCTTCGGATGAAGGTGTTTTAATAAGAGAGAAGGCGCCAGAGGCAGGGAAGAAGCACAGGGCGCCCCACAGGCTGCGGGGGGTGGGGGGGGTTGGGGAGAGATCAGGGAGGTGGATGAGGAGAGAGTGTGGTGGATAAATTAGGGAGAGGTATCTTGCTGCTCAGACACACATGCCATGTAACCTGAAGCCCCCAGGAGAATCCCGTTAATGACAGCCGAGGGGTAAATAATTTAATTCTATTTGTTTCACTTCTTCACTCACCCACAGTTAACAAGAGAGCGTGGAGATGATTATTACATAATTTATAATTTGGGGGATGCATTTCTCAAATTAGTATTTCTTTTGAGAGCCTGTACAGTAATTAGGACGTGGACCAGTGGAGGCTACATTTCTTCAAAATGATGGGTAGAATTCTTTCATCCACTGCAGAGGCAACATGATGTACTGGTTCTGGAACCAGACTGCTTAGGATTGAACCCCTGTTCCTCCACCTACACCTGTGTGAACCTGAGCAACTTGTTCAATCTCTGGGTCTCAGATTCTTCATCAGTCACCTTGGGGGTAACAGTAGCACCAGCCTCATAGAATCGCTACGAGTGTTTAATGAGTTAATGCCCAAGGAGTGCTAGGAACAGTGCTTGGCACAAAGGAGCGTCCAGTACATGCTGGCTATTATTATTCAAATGACTTCTGGGGATGCCAACCACATATCCTATGCCCAGGATGCAAATGAAAAGGAAAAGTAATAAGGAAAGAATCTGCTCTCAAAACATCCATATTCTAGATGGGTGACAGACACTCAGAAATAACAAGAGAGCACCATGATTGAGCACCTGCTAGGTGCCAGGCACTGCTGTGTGTTGGGCTTAATGAGACAGGTGCCAGTGCCTCTCAGGCTTAGAGCGGTTAAACAACTGGCCCAGAGTGAACCAGCCAGGGAAGAGCCCACACCTGCCTGCGACCACCGCCTGGCTCCTCACTGCCAATGCTCTGTGTGATCCCACCCCATCAGAGGGAAGCTGCATTGCTCTTGCATCAGGGTGATGCAAGCATCCCTCCCCAAGCTGGCTCTTCTTCCTCACAGAACCCCATTCCCTTTACCCTCAGAAAACTGATCTTGGTGCGTTAAATCTTATCTGAGGATATTTTTCCATTGATTTTAAATAGAGTTAAAGGAAAGGAGGGAGGGAGAGAGAAAAAAACATCAATATGAGAGAAACACATCAAGTGGTTGCCTTCCACATGAGCCCTGACTGGAGGCTGGGGATTGGACCTGCAACCCAGGTACATGCCCTTGACCTGGAATTAAACCTCAGATCCTTCGATGCACAGGCCAACGCTCTAACCACCTAGAAACACCAGCAGGGCATGATCACAATTTTTAATTACATTTTTATTGATTGTCTTTCTCTCCAGACTATGAACTCCATGAGGGCAGAGCACAGATCACGTATTTTGTTCATCAATGCCTATCAGCAACCAGCACACGGCCTGGCATGTACTAGGCACTCCATAAATACCACCAGATAACAACTATAAGTAAACAGAAAGCTAGACTGTCTTCCTACATGCTACAATAAAACTATAAAGAAAGGTATGGGGGTTGCTTCAGGGCACTGAGAAGGATTCTTGGAGGTGGCATAGAAATGGGATCTAGGAGGATGAGGGAGACTGTCTCAAGGGCAGAGAAAGTAGAGGCTGAAGCATGTCCATGGGCAAAAACCACAGGAAGCAGAGAAAGCCCAGCTGAGGGAAGAGCAAAGGGCAACAACAGTATCTTGGCGTCCTTCTTCCTGGTCCAGTGGTACCCAGAAAGAGTGCCTGAGGGCCCGTTACAATTCCTCCTGTGAGGCGGAGTTTTCATGCTGCAGAAAGCCTTGGAGAGTCCCTTTGACGGGGAGGGAAAGAATGGAGATGTCTTTTTCTTCACCATCCAAAGAGAGAGAGAGGATGCCACATTGATTAGAAACCTCTGTCTAATCTGCAAATGAGACTGGGTTAGAATTCAGTAGGCTGACAGGCGCAAAAACCCTACATAGAAGTTGCAATAGGATGGACACTGGCTCCCCCAGTCCTCAGGGATCAAGCAGCTTCTGGCTTCCTGCTTCATCATCCTGAGGGCCCCATGCTTGTCCTCGTGGTCCAGCCTGGGCCCTGGCCACTGTTCCAGTGTCCTTAGAAGCAGATGAAGGGGGTGGAGAAGGGAAGCAGCTTGCAGGGGCCTTCTGCTTCCATCACATTGGCTAGACCTAGGCATTGAGCCACACCTGTGTACAAAAGGTGGCTGAGGAATGTGGTCTTGATGTATGCAGTAGGTCATGAGGCTCCAGAGAGAATTAGAACAGATACTGGGGTGGACTATAGGAGGCAGTCTAGCCCCAAAGCAGATCCATCCTTTTGCGTGCATTCGCCTTGCCCTGGGCATGTTCAGTGAAATCACTGCCTGGACCAGGGGTTGGTGAATTCTCAGGCTAGCCAGTATTCATGTTGATCCGTGGACTGTCGTACCACACTCATCCACCTATATAATAAGAAGCTAATATGGAAATTGACCCAATGGCAGAACGACCGGTTGCTATGATGCACACTGACCACTAGGGGGCAGATTCTCGATGCAGTGTGCTCCCACAGGGGGAGCGCCACTCAGGCAGAAGCCAGGCTCACGACTGGCGAGTGCAGCAGTGGTGGTGGGAGGCTCTCTCCCGCCTCTGCTGCAGGCGAGTGGCAAGGAGCAAGGGGTTCCAGACTGCGAGAACCCTGGACTGCGAGAGGGATGTCTGACTGCCAGCTGGTGGCCTTCCCCTGAGGCGTCCTGGACTAGAGGGTGCAGGCTGGGCTGAGGGATACCCCCTCGTCCCCCGCCGACTGCATGAATCTCATGCACCGGGCCTCTAGTTTCAAATATTAAAAGCTGTGGAAACCGTGTTCCAATAACACTTTGTATGGAAATCCATTAAGTTATGCTTGGACACATACTTCTCTACTGAAATCAGAAGTGGGCAATCTGTAGCTCCACCTACCACCCCGTCCCCTGGACTTTGGTCCTGCCCTCAGGCTGCTTAGGGCACAATGTGGGAACCTCTGTCTTAAGGCAACTGTCAGCTGTGCCTGCCCAGAGAAATGACTGACTGTCAGCAGCACTTTCAAAATTGCATTCTAATTGCTCTACCTTTCAGTAGCACTCCTAGCTTACCACTTTTCTAATAAAAAAAGCTTCCCCTGTTTTGGACCAATTCTCACAAATTTCTCAGCTTCTTTATTTGGACTTGTCGGGGATCCAAGATGACTTGGCACCTTTGGGGTTTCAGAAGAATGAAATGAGATAGCTGTAAAGAGCTTAGCACAGCACCTGACAGTAGTAAGTTTTCAATAAATGTTAACTATTATTCTCATTTTCTCAAAATGTGTTCTGCTTAGGTAACTGCAACTTTTAACACCATTTTTTTTTTAAGCAAAATGGTTTAACAGCACAATTGTTGGACTTATGTCATGGCAAGCTCCACATTGTGACTAAGAAAATACAACTTATTTTTAAGTTAAATTCTTCACTGGAGGGGGGGATTGGGGGGACTTTCTTGAGTCTTACCTTCTGCTGTTCTGTTTATTATAACATCAAAAGGGGGAAAGACCACCCTTTACCTTGTGCTGATCCTCCTGGATCTTTTACTGTGATAAGCTAACCTCTAGGGCATTACCATCATCAGCCCAACCTACGAAATTCTATCCAGGTACCAAATCTGAAACATCTTCCTTTTTAATGATTAGACAAGACTCCCAAACAAGCTGCAAGGAGCTCCCTCTTCATATTTGTCATTACAAATGCACTTAGTCTTATTCCCATCCTTAGATGTCACTGCTGTCAATCATGCTATAAAATGATTAAATGTCAGGCATAGATCAGATACCCCCAAAATAGCAACTCTCATGACCCTGTTAGAATTGTTGATATGGTACTTTTCCTGTTTGTTGAGTACCTACATGGTGCCACTCGAGGCTAGGTATTTCATACGCAGGATCTCACTGAATCCTGCCAGCAATCCTGTGAGATACATCTCCTTAACTCAATTTTATAAATAAGGGAACTAAAGCTCAGAGACTGGGTTGGGTTCTCTTAAGAACAGAGCCAGAGCCAAAGCTTACTGGCTAATACTCGATGGGTGAGGAGCGCAAGCCCAGGGAAGCACAGATAAAGAAGGATAGGATAGGATAGGATAGGATAGGATAGGATAGGATAGGATAGGATAGGATAGGATAGGATAGGATAGGATAGGATAGGATAGGATAGGATAGGATAGGATAGGAAAGGAAAGGAAGGAAGGCAGGTCCAGGGAGATGCATAACTGAGCTGGCCATGACCTGGCACAGCTGACTGGGATGACCTCTACCTGTGGCCAGGATGGGCAACCAGCGTCCTGACTGGCTTCTTCTGGTCTCCTGTATCTTTTTTGCTCCAAGTCAGACCCATAGGGTGTTAACTCCCCTAGCCAACCTCTCTTGGCAGCTAGTGAGGAGGCAGAGCCTCCATGGGCCCAACTGACTTGGAAGCAAAACAGGTGGCTGAGAGCAAGGGACATCTGAAGCGACGTGGATGTGGGGGGACACAAACATTATCCAGTGCACCTGGAGAGCTGAGGTCACTGGCCCAAGGTTACTCAAACATAGCAGAGTCAGCATTCAAACCCAGGCAGTCTGACTCCAAGACACATGTATTTACTTATGTATTTATTTATTTATGTGTTATATTGCATTTATTGGGGTAGCATTGGTTAATAAAATTATACAGATTTCAGGGGTACCGTTTTATAATACATCATTGATTATATCGATTTCAGGGGTACCATTTTATAATACATCATTGACACATTGTATTATGTGTTTACCATCCCAAGTCAATCTCCTTCCATCACCATTTACCCTCTTCTACCTCCCCACCCATCTTTCCCTCTGGTAATCAGCATACTCTTGTCCATGTCTATGAGATATGTTTCATTGTTGTTGTTGTTGTTGTTGTTGTTGCTTAATCCCCTCACCTTTGTCACCCAGCTCCCCAATGCTCCTCCCCTCTGACAGCTATCAGTCTGTTCTCTGAATCTATGAGTCTGTTTCTTATTCATTAGATTCCGCATATAAGTGAAATTGCAGAGTACTTGTCTTTCTCTGACTGGCTTATTTCACTTAGCACAGTACTCTCCAGGCCCATCTATGCTGTCCCAAAAGGTAAAATTTCCTTCTTTTTTACAGCCAAGGAGTATTGCATTGTGTAAATGTACCACAGCTTTCTTGGCCACTCATCTACTGATGGGCACTTGGACACTTGTTTTTCAATGACATTGAGATGCCTTGCCCTGCTGAGATTCTGAGCAAGCTGGGAGAGGAAACTGTGGTTCCTGAGGTACCTGGCTAATGGCCATGGCCAAATAAATGCTTATCAAGTAGTCATAGCTGCTCAGTCAACAAGAATGCCCACAGGTTTGTGCTGTGCTTTTCTCTATCCTAGGAATACACACTGTCAGAGAGCATGAGCCATCATGGTTATAACTTTCCACGTGATCTGCTGTGGCTGCCTTAACCCAACCCAGAGGGTCATCACCAAGACAGCTAGCGCATGCGAGCCATGCAGGAGTGGCCCGTGCTCTGCCCTCACCTCTGCCTGCCAGATGTCACGGGCACCAGCAAGGAAATCAAGTGGGTTCATTTCCTTTGAAGGATTAGGAAAAACTACCACATATTTCACGGGAAACGGTTTATATGAATTCTGGTGACAAGACCAATAATCCAAGAAATGAGGGCCAACAGCTGCACAAAGCTGAGACCTCTGATGGAGGAGACGTGGCCCCTGCCAAGCGTGCCCTGTGTTAAGAAAGCCCATCATTCACCACGAGCTTCCCTGTGTTCTTCTGTGTTTGTCGCCCCTCTCGCCCCTCGAATACGCATGAATGGGCTCCATTCCTCTCTAGGGCCATCTCTGCTCTGCCTTCTACCCCCTCCTGCTTTTGCTTGGAGAGCAGAACTCCTTCAATTCTTGTCCTGGTGTCTCCTACATCTTCAATGTCTTCCTCCTCAGTGTCAGGGCTTCCTCTCAACCTACAAGCATGCTCAGAAGTATCCACATTCAAGATGACATTTTCCTATTTCCCCTCCAGACATATCCGTTTTTCTTCTTTCAAAGGAACATCTCTTGGATCTTAATCGTACACTCGATTTTTAACTATTTCAATAATGGCTATCCTCTTCTCACCACTCTTCTGAAATGCTTTCTCAAAGGTCACCGTAGTAAACATCTATTTGCCTCCACTCCCCCCAGCATCTGTTCTCCCTTCTTCTGGTAAACAGACCCCAATTCTCCTCCTGAAAAGTCACTTCCTTTCCCACTCTCAACCCGTGAGATTTGCTTTGCTGTCCATGTAACTCAAGGGTGAAGCATATGACCTTGGCTTAAACCACTTAGGGATCGTTAGGGAATGGGCATGATGACCTTTGCTGGGATGCTGAGAGAGAGCTCCTTCCTCTTTGCTCTTGAATTTGAACGTGAGAGAGAGAAGGCCTAGAGCTGCTGGTCACTCCTCGCCACCACAAGGGGAGAGCCTGCTTAGAAATGGACTTGGAGAAGATGAAGGAGGAATAATCTGATCCTGGTGACATCATCTGAATCCCTACATCATGTCACTCCTGATACTGTCCCTACCCGCTGGCTCTTCCAGTTAATCAGCCTTTCCGCTGAAGCCTTTTGGTTGGTATTTACGTTCCTTGCAGCAAAAAAGAGTCCCAACTGACACAGAAATCTAATACCGTCATCGATGGCTTCTGAGGCACCAAAATCAATGTCCTCTTTTCAGTTGCCCTTCTGAGCATGACCCAGAGCCTTCCCGTGGGAGCCAGAACACTGCAGGTTCGGGGCCAGCTCCAGCACTTGCACAAGTCCCTCAGCTTCTCCGAGCCTCAGTTTCCTTCCCCGGAAATGGGGCTCCTATGAGAAGTGCATGTGGTGGAGTGTAGAGAAATGGGCAGACGGTGGCAGCAGCAGAGGTCCCGTGATGTCATCCATCTCCGCCCTGCACATGCTTCACTGCTTCGCTCCTCCCGTGGCTCCTCTCAACTTCTGCTTTCTGAGTTTCTCCTCCTGCCTTTTTCTAAGTCACACATTTTAGGATTTCTCTCCCTCCTCCCAAATGTGTGTATTTTCCAAAGTTCTGGCTCCAAAACCTCTGACTCTCTATGCTGATTTTCTCTCCTTTGGGGATTTCAGTTTTGCTTTTCCCATTACATGCCAGACACCATCCTCCTGGGTGTCCCAACAAGGGCCTCACGCTTGGCCCACCTCCAATGTCACATGCACTGTTTCTTCCCCAGAATTCTCCATCCCACGCTTGCTTCTCCTCTTGACTTTCACTCTTTTGCCAATTACACCTCTTTTCTCTCCGTCCTTAAGGACCAAAACCTTGAAGTCATTGCCACTCCTTTCTGCCCTTTGCTCCCATGTCCATTTCCCAGTCCTATCACACTGATCCTCTTTCTTCCACATCTATGAACAGCCCCCACCTTCTCTCTCCTCCACAGACTAGCACTCCAAGTTCCTGCCACTGCTTGGGCTGGGAATGGGAGTGGGGAGTCATCCCAATAGCCTACTAATTAGTCCCCAAAGGTATCTCAGACCTCAGGAGCTGAATATCTTGTTAATGCGAAGGCCCTCATAATTAACCTTCTCTTCCCCCAAAATGTCCATGATTGTCTACTGCCTTTTGAATGCAATAAACATAATTCAACAGCATTGATTACAGCGTCCAGCATCTCCTCTGTGCCACACACACACACACACACACACACACACACACACACACACACACACAGTGATGAATGTGAGCTTTCTTCCTTCACTCCCAACTCATTGTCCCAATTTTAATTTGCTTTTTTGTGTGCCTTCTCCATAAATCAGGTTGAATTACACATATTTCCATGTTCTCCCATCTCCTTGATTTGGTTTATGCTGTTTCCTTCCCTGGAATATTTTTCCCTCTGACTCTGCTCAGCCAAACCTTATGTATCTTTTTGTGGCCTTTCACAAATGATACCGTCTCATAAATCTTTTGCCTATTACCCTAGTCAACTATAATATTTTCCTCCTCTTATCTCCCAAAACATCTTATATAAACCCTGTCTTGCATTTTCCATTTTGGGTGGAAAAGGGTGTTTATGTAAGTAACTTACCTGCCCAGTTAGGCTGCAAAGCCTTTAAGGGCAGGGCTTTCTGTATTTTTGCATCACAAACCACCAGAAAGTATCCTCAACACGCTGAGCATGCATTTATCTGCACGGAGCACAGGCACTATTTAGGGCCAGCTCCTTTGCATTAAAGAAGAATTCTTTACTTAAAGAAAATTTTAAAAGATTCCCCACAGGTCCTTTCAAAAAACTCTTCATGCTCATTTTAACTTGCTTATAGATTATTAACTATTAGCTTGGAGGAAAACTATGGATTGGGAGAAGTCAAACAAACAAACAAACAAAAATAGTGCAACTGTTGGAAACCGCTGCCCATTAATGATTTCCTAGACAGAGAAGAAATCTTCACTGAGTATGGGCTTAAGGCACGGTGTTTCATTTCCAAGGCCTCTACCGGAAATAAGAGCTTGATTTGGAGACGCTGACATTGTGGGAAACACTCAGGAAGATGGTTTTACACATGAATCATGCGGGGGAGGACCTGGGTCTCCCTGCAGTTAGTTCCTGAAGAATCCTGGGACATCCGCTGTGAGTTAGCCGGGGTGCCTGGCTGCCAGCAAGGGCCAGTCCTGTGCACCCAATGGACACTCTGTCCCTGCTGCTTTGTGATGACATGATGTAGGGTGGGGATGTGTCGTGGTCACCAAGAGCTCCCCCAGGACTTCTCTGGTTTCAGCACAGAAAGCCCCGCATTCCAGGAAGCTGCTCAGTCGCTGGCGACCCCTATGTCTTTGTTCTACGATATTGCCTGACTCTGTTTTGGGGGTGAGGCAGCAGTCACTCAGAGAAGATCCCCGTCCTCAAGGATCTAACACCCAGTTCTATCCGGGCAAGACATACGCATTAATCAAATAATACACAAATAATACTGGGAAGGAAATATCAATGCACTGCCCTCCCGACTTTCAGATGGGGAAACTGAGGCTTTGCTCTATTAGTGAACTTTCCTAACCTCACACTGATAGTGAAAGGGAAAACCAGCTTTTAAACCCTGGAGTTTCCACACACATGTGCCAACAAACAAACAAAAATGGCGAAACTGTGCCCAGCCTCAACCCTCTACCACCTCCGGGACGGCAAATGTAGGATGTAGACAAGGGGAGGTCACAGAGGAAGCTCCCTTCTTACACAGGATGCTGATTAGCTCCTAAGAAGACTGCGTTTTTCTTCCCCATCCTCCAGGCTGGCCGACGATCTGTGGTCCTAACCACCAGGCCCTGTGGCAGATGTGGTGAGGGTTACCCCTACGGCTCCAGCTTTGGCAGAGACAGGAACCCTTCCCCACAGCTCTCCCTCCGCCCTAGAGAACGTTCGGGGGAGAGGTCCCTCATGACTATGCACCTGACCCAGGAGAGCACAGGGGTACAGAGGCTGCAGGGCCCGGGGCTCCTTTGGCTTTTAGGGGTCGTTAGCCAAGAGCATCTACATCAGAAGGTGGAGAGCAAGCAGTACCCCAGTGTCAGCCAGAGCTCAGTGCCAAGAGAAAAAAAAAATGGAACCCATTTCTCTCTGACCTTCGGGTCTCCTGGTAGGTGACAGGCCGAGAAACAGGGACATGCCTGAGGGATATTTCCGGTTTCCAAGGCTGAGCCATCCATCCATCTACCCAGCCACACTGGCAGGAAAGGTATGGTCTGGCACTGCTGGGAGGAACGTTATTCCTCAACCCGTCGGAGGCACACCCTCATTTCACAGATGAGGACAGCGAAGCCCAGCTTGGAGAAAATGACTTTAAAGGCTAAACAGAGGAAGAGATGAGGCTGAGCCCCAAACCGCCCGATTCCAAAGGCATTTCCACAAAACGCTCCTCCACACGGCGGGGCTCTCCAGTCGTTTATAAGGAACAGATCCCCCTCTGCACGGCCCATCTGTATAGGCCTTGGGCCAGGAGAGTGGAGCTCAGAGTCTATGGACCCCAGGCTACCATCGGTGGTAAAGGGAAGTCTGAAAAGTTTTTGCTCAAGGTGATCTCAACAGCTCTAAAACTGCCCTTAAGGCCGCCAAGAGACATAAGGGGTGTGGCGGGCAGAAAGAAGGTGGGAGCAGGAGGGAAATGGAAGAGGCAAAAGGCGGTGGAAAAGGGCGGTCAGAGGGTTCTCAGCTCAGGCTGGGCCACAGTGAGATCCACAACTCTTCCTCCCCACGGCCTCCTCCTGTACCCCATGCCCACCCAGCAGCCGCATGGCGGGAGCTGTGGGGATGAGCCCAGGATTCCCAAGGCAGCAAGCGCTGGTTTGGCTCCCAGCTTCGCTACCACCTGCGGGAGGACCCGGAGCAGGTCTCAGGCCCTCTCTACCCTTGCTCACATTCTTTGATCTTTGTTTTTTCCTCTGTTAGAACAGGTTTGTGGGGCAGATCAGAGGGCATATTTACAAAATGCCTCTCACAGGATCTGGCCTAGAAAGCCTCTGATATATGGCAGCTGTCACCATGGTTGGTAGGGACACTTCACTCCCTGCCTCCTGCATGGTGCATGAGAAGAACTGCTGCTGGGTGGCTCCCCCAGCTCCCCCAGGTCCCCCAGCTCCAGGGTCAGGCTGGCAGGGCAGCCACACCCACGCTGGCTCCTCTAGCTCTGCTGGCTGAGCAGGAGCCCATCTGCTTCTCGTTCATTCAGGGCGGCATTTGGAACAGAGCGCTTAGCACCCTCCTGATATAGCGGGAACTGCGCTGACAAACTCTCAGCGTTGCAGAGCGGGTACGTCAGGAGGCGGGGAGTCGCTGTCATGCCACAGAAGAGTTCCCGTGCACACCCTTTAATTGGGAGCCTCTCCACAGCACTTAGAGTCCCATTTCCACTTGTCACCACTCTGCCCCTCGCACATGGCTGGGAACATGCCTCGTGTGAAGGGGAGGACTCAGAGGCTATGGGAGTCTCTGCCTCCGTGCCCTTCCCTTGCCTTCTCACAAGGCTCTTTGACGTGGCCCAGGCGGGCTGCTGACCCACAGGGAGCAGGGAGGGGGCACACACACCAGCTGTACATCGGTGCTTGGACAAAGCTGCCCACTATACACTCAACCAGAGCTCAGACCCTGCAGGGGGCAAGGGGACAGTGAAGAAAGGGACAGCCTGTGACAAGCAGGCAGACACATGTCACAGCAGTGCCTCCTCCGCTGGCGCTCCCTGATCTCTAAATGGAGTAGAATAATTTAGGGTCATTGCACTTGCACCTTCCCTGCTTCTCTGGTCCCTGCTATAGGGGTGATGCCTCTGAACAGTCCAGGAACCGAGCTCAGGGCAGCAGCAGAGAAAAGAGCTTGGAGGCAGCAGGCCTGAATTCCAGCCCAGCTGTGTGACCTTTGAGAGTTCCTTAACCCTCCCAAGATCATTCCTCCTCTGCAGAAGGTGGTGGACATACCTCCGTACCAATCTGCACGAGAGGACGGCGTGAGGGTGAGGAGGGGAGCACCTCAGGCAGCACTGCACTCACACATGGCACCCCCTTCCTCTCCTCCATGGCGGGCAGCTGCCTCCCAGAAACCACTACACCACCGCATCCTAATCCTCGCATCCCTACTGCGGCATATGGAACAAAAGAGGAGGCCACAGACACTGCAGCCGCAGCTGCAGATCAGGAACTGGGCCTGTCCAGTTAGGTCACAGTAGACTTCCTCTCCCCAGCACTGGGGCCACCTGGCCTCGTGTGCAGCCCAGCCTGACCCTGTCTCTGAGGTTCACCCCCTGCCTTAGACACTCTGGCTCCACGTTCTGGGGCTGGCACCATGTCACTCTGTGGCTGGGGTAGTCCTGCTCCCATGGCTCAGGTTTGACCCATCCGGGCTTCCTACAAATCCAAGGAACTGGCCTGATGCCACGTCCTCCCATGGTCTGACCCACCCTGGCCCAGCCTGAACCCCTGGCATGGAGGCTGTGGTCCACTGACAACACTGACTCCCATTTTCCCTCCACACCCCCACCACCTGAAGCTGCGTGATGTCCTCCTGGATTTCAGAATAGTGACGATATGACCCACATCTATACTGGTATTTAAGAGATCATAAGAAGTCTCACTATATTTGTGTGCCCCCAAATGAGGATAGTCTTCATATTTAAAAGGCTCAAATTCCAATATTGTTATTAGCCAAACTAGAAATCTGTGCGCTTGGTGTGTGTGTGGGGGGGGGAGGGTGTCTCTCAGCCCGGCCTGTGCTGTCTTGCAGTCCGTGAGTCCTCGGGTGGTGTCTGAATGAGAGCTTAGGCCCGCTCCCCATGGGGAGTGTGACTAAGCTATCAGTAGGACATCCTTAGGGCTGCCGCAGAGGCGGGAGAGGCTCCCTCCACTGCTGCTGTGCCGTGAGCCCAGCTTCTGGCTGAGCAGCGCTGCCCCTGTGAGAACGCACTGACCACCAGGGGGCAGCTCCTGTGTTGAGCAACTGGTCGTTCTGCCATTTGGTTGATTTGCATATTAGCCTTTTATTATACAGGATATGGAGACAATACTTTTTAAATATTAGTTGACCACGTGCAATGACATTTTGGCAACCCCATAGATGGTATTGTAAGGTAAGAGTCCTCAAACATGTTTAGGTGACTGAGTATCTGAGAGTTTTTGTCCTCTTTGCAGATGCAAAAATGCTGTTATTTAACTCACCTGAGAGTTGTAAAAATACTACTGTCAGTCACTCCAATTCTTATGTTGTTTTGAGCACTGTGCTAAGTGCTTCACATGGCATAGCTCACTCAATCCTTACAGAAATGCTGGGGGAAGAACCAATACTACTACTCTCTACCATTTCAGAGATTAGCAAATTGAGGCTCAGCGAGGTTAGGTCACTTGTCCAATGCCACTCCACAAGCTGGGAATCAGTGCCAGAAAGTTAAATTAATTCCATACTCTATTCCTCTCCTCCCCACCCCATCCCTGGGACTCAGAGAAAATATTGTCGGTTAGATGCGAGCGACTATGTTTTGTGTGAACCACATCAAATCACAGCCATTAACACATGGGCTGACTCACACACCAACAAGACAGCAAATCCAGGCATGAGTTATCAGCTGTTTGAGAATATCTGTCTGCTAATTTTGCTAATTGTGGATCCATTTGTCAAGTGCTAGTGAGTGACAGCAGGCAAACAGTAGGAGGCACCAGAGGTTTAAGAAAAACATATGGGAGCAAAGCCTCCCTGGGAAGCATTTCCATGTCTTGGTCTATTTTCCTTCCTCCTGCCAACTGCAAAATGCCACATTACTGTGTGTAGAGGCCAAGAAACTTGGCCCGTTTCATGGAAACCTGCGTTATTTCCGAGATGCCCATCCCCGCATGCCCACTGGAAACCTTTCTTGGGTTCTCTCCTGGTGGTCTAGCCCAACATTCTGGAGGAGTACACACCCCCTTCCCATCAGCAACACTGGCCAGTGCACCAGGAATCCTCGCCGAGGGGTGGGGACCCCCACTGGGCCGGAAGCTTGGTGGTGGCAGGACAATCCCTGTGGAATCACAATTCTAAGATGATCTACATGTCTCTTCAGATACCACATACCCATGTTCCACATGGCATGGCCCCCCCACCCCCCGTCCCCATACACACTCCTTCACTCTCTGATGGGTCTAGGCTGAGCCCCTGCACTTGTCTGGCCCAAGTGCAGACAAATCACAGACTGGACAGGAAACAAGGGATTTGAGCCGCATTTCAGAAGATGAACTCAGACTATCAGATCCCTCTTGGAAACGTAGAGCAACAGGCTCCAGGCCCTGAAAGGGGTGCATGGGGCTGAGCTGGAAGGTGGCTGCAAAATGAGCCCGGGGTATGGGGACACAGGAGGCATGAGTGAGCACAGGCAGTTGGTGCAAGCTGGAAAATGGAGCAGATTCCTAGAGAGAGGAGGGGACTCCAGGAAAGAGGTGAGATGAGGGACTGGTGTCTGGGGACCTAATGCCTGTCCTGTCCCTGGCCCCGGTTTCTTCCAGCTGTGGCCGCACTCGGATGTTGTTCTTGGATTCCCAGGAAATTCCCCTCCGCTCTCTGTGTATCTTCATCATAACGGGCCGCTCCCACACGTTTGCTCGAGCCAGCCTGAACCTCTGTTCCTTGCAGCAAATAGCATTTCTTAAGTGAGGGTGGGCAAGGTGGGCTTGGGTTCCTGGGACCTAAACTGCCCTGTCAGTGAGTCCCTGCTGCACCCACACTCTCACTGCGTTCTCAGAACCCTCAGAAACCACAGAGGGCTCCATTTCTTCCCTCATTCCCCCTTCCCAGTCAGGCCCTTGCCTCACCTGCCCGTAGAGCCTCTGGACCCTTAGCAAGCTGTTTGCAGGGCTTTTTGCATTAGCCTAATGCTCCCTCCAAGCCTCCTACTTGACTCTGGCCCCACTGTGAACCTTGCCCTGCTCCTGCTGAGCTGGGGCTCATTTACATGTCACTCGCCAACCTCATTTAGTTAATTTTCCACCGTTAATTCAGGTTCACAAAAGTAGCCCTCCATGGCATCTGCATCCCTCACTTCTGGGGTTCTGGAGGGTTGCAGAGCGGTGGCCTCCCCGCCGAGACCCCACTTAGGCAAGGCCAGGACACAGCTCGCAGGCTGGGGGCAGAAGGCCCGCTGCAGGGTCAGCTGGGTAGCTTCCTCTGGCAGCAGCGCTGGGGGCCAAGTCCCTGGAGGGCAGTGAGTGCCCTCTACCAGGCACCTCTGCCCGGGGAGGAGGCACCTGCACTGCACCTCCTGCCTTGTCATGATTCACTGTGTGCCCAGCTGTAGATTGGCACACTGCTGTGCCAAGCATTTCCTTCACCTTAGCCTAAAATAGCTTCCACTTCAGGGGGTGCTGCCTACTGCCTGTATTATTACAAGGGCTGGGAAGTAAAAAATTAAAGTAAAATAAACGACTTTGCATCATCATAATGGCAAAGAAGTGGAAGCTTGCGAACACAGCCACAGACACAGAGAAACCTTGGGTCATGAGGAGCTAAGGCAGTGTGTGGGGGGGGGGGGAGGTGTGTTGAGGGGCTATCAGCTCTTCCTCCATCTCCACCCCCCGCCAGGAGCCAGCTGTGCAGGTGGGCTTCATGGTAGCATGCCTCTCAGAGCACCTGATCAGAGCCCACGACAACTGGGTGTCGCATGCGGCCAACTTTTTGTTTTAAACCTTCCCCTGATCTGCAGGCTTGCTGAGAACGCATGCAGCAGGCAGAAGTCATGGAAGTCTGTTGGTCACGCTTTCATCGTCCCCACAGCAGCGAAGGCTGGATTCTTTCACTTGTAAGTTTTCCCTGCGTTTCTCGGGGTTTGCTGGGAAGGAATTGTCTGTCTTGGTTCCTTTCGAGTTTCATTAGGGTCCCAAGAGCCATATTAAGAAGGATGTCACAGCACACGTCAAGTTTTCCAGAAATTGTTCCCAAAATTCAACTGTAACTTGTATAGCGGGCCTTCCTGTACAGCCTTGGCTCCGCGTGCTTCAGAATTGTCTACCCCATATCTCAGTGGGCTGAGAATTGGTCCCCTAGGACCTCGGGGTGGCTGGATAGGGGCTGGGACACAGCCCCCGAGCCACCACCTCTGCCTCAGTGTGCAGAATCCGGTTTCCTCCGTACAGAAGTATCACTGCTAGTTCCTTCTGCCACTACTCACCGGCCAATCCTGAGCCCCATTGGTTGCTTTTGCAGCTCCCCTTTATTCAGCTGCCCTTTCCATTTTTTTGTTGTTGTCATTAATTCTCACCCAAGGATACTTTTTGGCATTGATTTTAGAGAGAATGGAAGGAAGAAAGGAGAGAGAGAGAGAGAGAGAGAGAGAGAGAGAGAGAGAGAGAGAGAGAGACATTGATGTGAGAGGGGCACATCAATTGGTTACCTCCCACGCGCTCCCCAACAGGGGTCTGGGATCAAACCTGCAACTCAGGTGCATGCCCAGGAATCGAACCTGCAACCCTTTGGTGCTTATGCTGATGCTCTAACCACTTAGAAACACTAGCCAGGGCTGCCCTCTCCATTTTTGCTTACCGTCTCTTCCTCTGGCCTGATGCACAGGAGGGCGGGCACATTCTGGGGAACTCACTGCAGCAAAGCAGAGAACCTGTGCACCTCAGCAAGCTTTCCGGGAGCTGACACCAGCGTATCTGAGTCTCGTTCTGTGTGTTGTCAACCAGGAGGGTCCCTAGGTTCTCTCGGGCCACCAGCCAGCCTGCAGGTACCGTTTGGGAAAGAAACGCTTACAAGAAATGCTCTTCATTAACCAGGAGGGACCTCTGAACGTGAGCCCATCTTCGTCAGCTGCAGAGGGAAAGGCCGTGAGGGGACCTGCTTAAAACTGCACGGAGCCATTGTATCCGGCATTCTCAACAGCTCCCCTAAGAAAGGAGTGCTGGCGCTGATTCCAGCAGCCCTTAAAAAGGCACTTTATTAAAATCTTAGAACCGATTAGACACGAGTCATGCTGGCTCTGTTGGGCTCAATTTATGTCCTCTCGACTCCTCCAAAAGGAGCTGAGCCAGGCGGGCAGGCTGTCCTGGAACAGGCAGGGGCCGATGTCAAGACCGCCTTCCCTCACTGACCCAGCATGGGTCCCGCCTCTCTCCACCCAGGCGCCCCTACAGAGCAGCCCCGTGCCCACCTGTGGTTCTTGAACATTTGAGGCCGGGCTGGTCTGAACTGTGATGTGCTGTAAGTATAAAATAGGTACCAGATATTTCAGACTTAGTACGGAAAAAGGTGAAATATCCCATAAATATTCATTGCATGTTTAAAAGATAATGTTTTTGGATATACGGGATGAAATAAAATATAGCATGAAAATTAATTTCACCTGTTTTGGGTGTGTGTGTTTTTTTAATATAACCATTGGGATATTTAAAAGCACATTTGCAAAGTGCATTAGATTCCTTTCAGACAACACTGCTGGAGAGGTTGTCAGAGGGTCTGTGTGAACAGAGGGAGGGGGAGATAGTGATCAGGCTTAGATTCTGCCCCTTCTCTGCTCTGAACCCTTTCAAGGCTTCTCAGATGCCTTCCCTGAAGCCCTGAGGCCCTGGCCGAGGGCCGCCTGCCTACCTCACCTCCTCTAGCTCTTGCCCTCCCTCCGTCTGCTCCCGCCATCCTGGCCTCACTCTTCTGCAACACAGCCCAGGTGCCAGGCAGCGCCTCTGCAGGTGCTGTTCCCTCTGCCTGGAGCGTTTCCCCCTGACCTTTGTCCTCCTTCCTCCCTGTCTTTATTCAGTTCTCAACCAGGAAGTCACCTCCTCAACAGACTACCACCCTTCCCCCTCTCCCAGTCTCAAGTAGAAGCAATCACCACCCCTTCACTCTGCTGTGATTTTCACTGAAGCTCTCATTGCTACCTGACATTAAATTGCACGGCTACTGTCTGTCAGCTCCAGACAGGGAGTCTCTGTCTCTTTTGTCTGTTACAATGCTTGGCACACACTGGATGCCCAGTGAATGCTTGTTTAATGACCACACAACTGTTGGCCCCCACGGTGAATGGGACCAGGCTGTTTTCCAGATGCATTAACTGAGGCTCGGAGAGAGGCTAGCAGGACAGAGCAGGGACTGGGTCCATGGATTGCACCAAGAGGCAAAGGGTTAGGGGCTTGGTGACTTGAAAAGTGACCTCGTCTAGGATCTCACACACAGGCAATCTGCCCCAGCCCAGGAGGCTAGGGCACCTTATCAGGAGAAAAAAAGGGGGGCAAAGCCAGCAGGACCACTCCAGTGTGCTCTGGAGCATCGCTGAGGGAAACGGATGTCAGGGTTAAAAAGAAAGAGGGCCCGCCTGCTGGCCCACATCTTTCTGGCTCCACAGATTCTCAATAATACAGGCCCCTTTGGATGCCAGAAACATACCTGAGCGCCTCAGCACAGCACGAGACCGCGGCCCCGGCCCCTTGACAGCACCCCACTCTGCTGGGCACATTCAGGGAATAGCAGCTCATCACTCTCAAGGCAGCCGAGCTGGTAGTTTCGTGTCTGTTTTAATCAACACAAAGCACTTGATCCTTTCAGGTCAACAGCTACTTCCTTTCTCATAGCTACTGTTTTTCAGATACTTGTTCTAGTTGTGCCTCCTTAGCTGCAGCGAGCAGCACACATTCTTATTCCCCAGCTCAGCCCTCTGGGTCATGGGAGCTGGAGAACCAAACTTCCCAGAAAGCACAGTTGGCAGGGCTGCTCTGAATCTGACCCTGGGGGTCAGACGGATAAGCACACTGATCTAGGTGATTCACTCTTGGGAGCTCCAGCTCCTCCTGGCTCACCCAGAATCACCCCAGCCCACCTCAGCCAGCCTGACTTCCCAACTCAACTGTGCTTCTTCCCATTACTAGAGCAACATCTCTGCAAGTGCCTGTGTGAGCCAGGCACTGTGCTACACATGAGGGATAGAGTAACGGGGAAGACACGGCCCCAGGCCTCATGGTCTCATGGGAAGGCTACGAGTTCACAGGGCACCAAAGCTCAGCAGGATCCAGCTGGCATGAGGCAAGTGCCAAGGGCAGGGGCCATGGGCTCAGAGGTGGACCTGACCCATCCCGAGGGATGCAGGGAGGCCACCCTGGAGGAGGAGATGCTAACCTGTCCGTTTCAGTTGTCTACTGGGAAGTTCAGTCTGTAAGTCCCACAGATGTTTCCAGTAGAACCCACCCGTCAGTCTTTTTAAGCAGGAATGTTCAAAATCATCATCTAACTTTTCACCTCAGCCTATATCTCACACAGACACACACACACAGAGACACACACACACAGTCATTTCCGTTTCCTTACTCTTTCAGGCCTTCCCCTTCCTCTCACTCAGGCAACCTTTGCCATTCAGTTCCTCTGCCACCCCACCCTATACAGTGATAGAAGGATCCTAGCCGGTACCAACCCACAAATGACAATGGATCCCGATTGCCTAGAGGCAAAACTTCCCAGCAGCGTGCTGTGTGAGGGTCCAACAACCTAGTCCCAACCAGCCGGCCCAGGAAAGTCCCCATGACCTACGAGCCTCAAGCGCCAGCCCACAAGCCTGCTTGCCCATCTCCAAACCCTCATGCCCCACTGGCTTCCCGTTGGCACTCCTGAATGTACACTCCCTCTTCCCTTTCTTCCGCGTCCCGAAAACTCTTCGTCATCCTCAACCCACTCAAATGTCTAACCTCCATTGGGCAGTTGTTGCTCTTATCAAGAAGAGAACATTATTTTATTAGAATGGTTCTATTCTATTTCAGATAGGAGTTAGGCTGGGGTTCCCGGAGTGCAAAGGTAGTGTGGCGTAATTCATCTCCCATCCCCAGCATGTGGTATAGAAGCTCGTAAGAGCATTCAGAACTTGAAAATGTTATTTATTAATAATGAATATAGTCAATTGACCGTCATGAATAATAATGACTGCAACTCCCACCGTAAGGCAATACGGTCACTCACTTTGCCAAGCCTGTGCTAAAGCACTCTATAAACAAGACTGCATCTAATTCGCCAGCACCCTATAAAATCGTATTCCCACGTTGCAGATCGGGACGCTGTGGCTTAGAGAGTAGAAGTAACTTTCCCGAGGTCATGGGTCTTCAAAGGGGTGGGGATGAGATTGGAAGCCATGTCTGTTGATCTCTCGGCCTGTGCTCCTAACGACTGTGCTCTCTGGGACCAGTAAAGGCACTAAATCGATGCATTCACAAGGGCCAGAGCACAGGCCCCGGGCACCCCTTACCTGCCACACTTCCTGTGACTTTTCAAGATAAGCTCTAAGTTCTTAGCTGCATCCTGTGTCTGAGGAGGTGGCACAGTAGCCTGCCTAAGTGAGACCAGACTCTGCCAATCACAGGATGTGTGATCCTCCCTGAACCTCAGCCTCCCCATCTGTAAAATGGAGGAAATGAGAGTCCCTATCCCGGAGTGTCACTGTGGGGTTACAGGAGGTAATATAGTTGGAGCACTTAGAGTAAAAAAAAAAAAAAAAAATAGCACATCTCATGTATTTCATACATGCCACCTACTGATATGATGGCCAATATCCTACACTCCTGACATGAATGAAACTGAAGAATGTTACTGCCCCTGAATGAAAATGCCTTCACAGGTGACAACACTGTGGATGAATGAATGGTCTGAGTAAGGGGGTGGGTGCTGGGGGCAGCAGCAGGAGAGGAGGGGTGATTAAGCTGGAAGCCAAGTTTCTCAACAGGGTCTAGAACCAAGCTCTCACAGGGCAGGCAAGGCCACTGGCTACTCTGAATCAGGCCCCGGTGGGAAGCACCAGCTGAGTTGGGAGGGCAGAGGGTGGGTAGGAGGGCCGCTCAGTGATTCACCGAGCCCCAGGGCAATGCAGAGGGTTAGGACTAAAGGCTTAAGGAACCAGTCTCAGGAGTCAGTGTCCCCGGATGTCTGGCATCCTGGGCAACAGGTTAAAGAGAGTGGACAGAGGGAGTCTAAGACTGACCCTCACCCTGTACTGTGAATGCTCTCCCTAGACAGGGGCCTCCACTCTACTGGCAGGAAGTTCCGAGGGGCCAGGCCCTGCAAATCGTCAGCAGGCAGGGCCTGAGGTCGCCAGCCAGAGGCCAGCCTGGAAAGCAGAGGGAAAGCTTGCAGAGGGTCCCGAAGGAAAAGCAAAGTGAAGCTGGGCAGGCCAGAGAGCCACTGCCAGGCACTACGGAGCCAGGAGGACAGAGGAGCCGGAGCCACGTGGAGAGCTGAACTCCCTGCAGAGCAGCGTCAGGACAGGAACTGAGAAGCCACCAGGTTCTTGCTGTTGGCTTTGAAAACTATCCTGGTATTCTCTAGGCCTCAGATGCTCCCTCTAGGATGAGGGCACGAACTCTGAGATCATTTCTATATCAATCACCATCATGCTTGTGGGAAGACAAGCATTAACATATCTCTCTGAGCCTTGGTTTCCACATCTGTACAATGGGGCTGGTTAAGGTTACTCTGTACCTGGGGCACTTGGAGTGCCTAGCCTGGGAGCTGACACACCATAGGTGCTCCATTAATTCCCTCCCCCTCCACTCCCATCAAGCCTGAGTGGGAGAGCTAGGGGCTTCCCTGCCTCAGGGACTCTGGGAGGCTGGCTCTTTGACCCCCTTCACTAGATGGCAACCTGGCTGCTGGACCATCCCTGCTGCTAGCAAACTCCTTTTCAACCGAAGCTTACGAGTTGTTTTTTTTGTTTTGTTTTCATCAGAATGCTATGTTTACTTATTACAGAGAATTTGGAGCACATTTTTAAAAAATGAAAAAGAAATCTCCCGTGATTCTGTAGTCCAAAGACATTTGGGGCACTTCCTCGCCTTTCTTTTTCTATGCAGAGTATTTCCAAACTGGCAAGGCCATCTTCTATCTACCAGGGTGTTTCATGCTTTCTTCTACTCACTGTTCTTACCAGACTTCCCATCTGCAATAAACACCATTTAACAGTTTTTTTAAAAAAATATATTTTATTAATTTTTTTCAGAGAAGAAGGGAGAGAGATAGGGAGTTAGAAACATCGATGAGAGAGAAACATTGATCAGCTGCCTCTTGCACACCTCCTACTGGGGATGTGCCCGCAACCAAGGTACATGCCCTTGACCAGAATCGAACCTGGGACCCTTCAGTCCGCAGGCTGATGCTCTATTCACTGAGCCAAACCGGCAAGGGCCCATTTAACAGTTTTAACAATGGTGCTGGGAGAGACCTACCCAGCCCCGCGCCTGCTTTAGTCATTCATGCCTCCCAACATCCACTCTTCTAAACCAAAGACCACTGAGATTTCATTCAGAAAGGGATCAGTTTTCTAAAGCTGCCTTTGGGGTGTTTTCTTTCCTGCCCATGAGCAGAAGCCAGCTTTATGGTGCAGAGAGAATGCTGACCTTTAGGCCTGGCAAGTCCACCCCTCTCTGAGCTCCCTGCCTTACAGGTGATTTGGGGAGTGTGAAAATCAAACATCTGGAAGAAAATAGATTTTAAGGAAACCTGGCCTTGGGCTTGGCCAACGTCTCTGGGGAAGCAGCAATGAGAGCTTTTACGTTTATTATTTTTTCCTTTTTCTGGCCTAGTTTGAATAGACCCCCAGGGCGGCTGGGTTTCCTGAGATATCTGCATTTTAAATATCTGCCTGGGGCTTCCCGTGCTGTGCTGAATCCTATAAATATTTCCCTTCTTGTGCTATCGCCAAGGTGTGGGAGTTTGGAAAGCTGCCCTAAAAGGGGAGAAGATGGGCCTTTACTGTGCTGCAGGGGATGGAGGCCAGGAGGCCAAGAAGCTGGTCACCCTGCCACACCCAGAACAGCTAACTGGGAGTGTAGGGAGAGGGGAAATGCCATACCCGGACCAGGTGATTGGGGGTGGGGGGGTGGGGGGGATGCCACACCTGGACCAGCTGGTCGGAGTTGGAGTCTCTGCCTTGCTTACCTGGGCCCTCTCCCCTGTTTTCTGGTTCACCCCATTCCTCTCTGATGCCCCCAAGGCTCTTTCCACCACTTTGGGGGCCTAGAGACAACCCACTTAATTGGTGAGGGCCCTGCACCCTGCCCGGCTCCTACTAGCTCCCCCTTCTGGAAAGGGTGACTTATTCGGTCACAAGATGTCACTGTCACAAAACAACAGAACTAGAAGGTTCCTTACATGTTGCAAGGACATCTCTGTAAATTGAATACCTACAATTAGTACAGAGTCATACCATGATTACCTCACTGGTCCTCCCAATAGTCCTGTGCAGTAGAAGAAGGAATCAGAGAGGTTAAGTCACCTTCTCAAGGCTACACAGCCCGTTGGTAATTGAGTCAGTGCTAGAAGCAGTACCTGTTGGCTCTGGGCCCAGTGATTTTCCTTTTTTCAATCTCTTTCTTGTGTTGTTTTTTGTTGTTGTTGTTGTTGTTGTTTGGTTTGGTTTGGTTTTGATGAGACAACAGAAGCCCAGAGAAGTGAGGAGGTTGAATAAGGTCACAAACCATATCAGCTGAGAAAGGCTGGGACCAGATCAGACATCTCCTTTTCCCTGGCCCTCCTCCACCAAAAGCAAACAGAGCATGAATGAGTCAAGAGAACGCCATTCTGGCGAATGGGTCCTCTGGATCCTGCAGACGAAATGGCTCTGAGTGACAGATTCCTACACTTGGGTGAGCTCCACAGAGATGGCGAGACCCGCTGGGAACTGCAGGCTGGGATGAAGGCCAAAGGGATAGTGAGTGGGTAGCAGGAGCCAGAGGAGCATTATGGCTTCAAGAGGTGTTCACCCTGTGCCTGCCCACAGCAGAACGGAGGGGAGGGGGATCAGCAATGTTGCCCTCTGACTCTGGCTCAAGAGACAGAGGGCTCTGTCCTCTCCATAGCAGCACCCCTGCAGAGATGGACTGTCCATGGGCATCTGGGAGAAGCTGGTAGCATCAGTCATCAACGGGGAGAATGGGGATCTCATGAGTCCAAAATAGGATTAATCATTTCCTGGAGGTGATCCTGAGGACTTGGTGTCAGAGATGAAAGGGAGAGAGGAAGGGAAGTACGTACCTACCCTGTGTGCTACTGCATCTGTCACTGACTCCCTCCCTTCGGCCCTGGGAGAGAGATGCTGTCTCCATAAGTTTTTGTCCAAGGCCATGCAGCCAGCAAACAGTGCAGATAGGACAGCACGCCGGACTCTAAGGACCGTAAGGTGTCCACTCCGCCCCGGCCTCTCCTGGGCAGTAAGTTGGCTCCAGTGAGTGATCTATCAGTGAGTGATCGAGGCTAGTCCGCTTTAAGATCTCTGTGGACATCTCTGACACATTCTGACTTCCCTGCGAAGTTCGCCAGGCTGTGCCATCATATGGCTGTAAGAGCAGCTGCCCGAGGGGTCACCTTGAAACAACCTTGAAACATCTCTATCATCTAGCACTCCTTCCCATTGAGCAAGCCTAAGTTTCTGGATTTGGGGACCCCCAAGTCAAAGCCCAAAGGCACAGCAAGGATCGTTGGTGGCTGGGGGTCTCCAACAAGGTCCCTATAGCGATAAATTCTGTCCGGTATCTTTCGGAATCAGCGGTCACCATGGAGCCAGCCAGCCCCTTCCCTCCTTAGGTCAACCTTTTGCTAGCACAATGCTGGGCACAGTAGGTACAGAAGTGAACAATCCCTACCCTAACCCTTCCTCCCTTGTGCTCCCTCCAGCCCCACTTCCTTCCTTCCGATGAACATTAAACTGAACGCCAACAATACACTGTGGTAAGCACAGTACTGGGGATAACACAGTTTTTCTAGAATATAGTTCCCACCTTCACAGAGCTTAAGACTGTGGAGGACACAGTCGCCCCTCCAATAACAATCATACATAAATCACTGCAAACCAAGACAGGACTGTGATGGCAAATTCCAGGGTATTTTAAAGAAATGCAACAGGGGCCTGATCTGGGCTGGGGTGTCAAGGAAAGGGTGCCCTCTGACCTGAGACGTCAATGATGACGCCATCAGGGGGCTGGGCAGAACAGGGCATGTGAGACCCAGAGACCTTCTCCCCAGAGAACAGCGAGGAAGCCTGTGCAGCCTGAGCCCAGAGAGAGTGAGTGGGTGCGCGCAGTGGGGCTGGAGAGAGGGCAGGTCAGATCTCGCAGGGCTTGCGCGGGCCAGGGCCAGGCGTTTGGATTTCCTTCCAAGTGCCACGGAGAGCTTTGCGTTCCCAGCCAGGGAGAGGCAGTGCCAGACGATCAGCATGGGAAGATCTCCTGGGACGGGTGTGGAGAGCGGTGGGCATGGGGTGAGAACTGACGCAGGAGACTAACTGCAGGAGCCCAGGTGATCCAGCTGTGGTGGAACCCGACCCCTTGGTGGGCCAGAGGTGCCTCCGTCCCTGCAGGGAGCTCAGGGCTAAGCTGGAAGGATGGTCACAGCCAATGCAGAGAGGGGATTCTTCGGTTCGCTCTCCTACCTGACTCTCTTGGGAAAAAAGCAACAGATCTGCCCATCCCAGAAGGGAGCCCTACAGGCATTAAAGGGAGGCTGCCCTCCTGGGGCAGACGTGCTAAAAGGGAATCCTGCTCCATCCTTCGCAGCACCTGGAGCTCATCCTAAACGGGGCCCCAAGAGAAGGGTCAGTGGAGCCTTGGACTTGGCACACAGCTGTGTGCAGGGTAATGGACTTGGGTGGAATTGGAGGTCACTGGCCCAGGATCCTCTCCAAGGTGGGCACAGACGCTGGGGCAGCAGTGGTGGCCCAGAGTCATGCCAACCCACAGGGCAGTGGGTGTTCCTGTCAGGTTGACTCAGCATGAAGGAAGGAGTGATGGCAAAGTGCAGACGCCAGAGAAGGTCCTGGAGGGAAGCAGCGTCTGAGCGCTGCCCTGGGCGGAAAGGAGCGGCTCTGCCACGGCTGTGCCAGTGGGGAAGCCCAGAAACCAACCTGCTCGCCCAGGACAGCGCTGCTGTCACCTTGCAGGACCCACCTGGAGCCAGAGGAAGGTGGTTTGGTTGCCGGTCTCATGACCTCAGGGTTTGGAATGGGTGTGTGGCTGAGGGAATCATGAGGGAACGCTGCTAGAGAGCATTCCCAGGGCTATAGTATAGGTGGACCCAGGGCCAAATAAAGGCAATTTCCATTGGGACTGCGGTATCAGGAGGGGGAGGGTGAAGAGCCTGCATGAAATATCGACTGGACCAATTCTCAAAGCTGGACACCAAAGAGGTCACCATGGGGGAGAGGGGGAGAAAGCCAGAAAGATACCAAAGGTGGGAGGGGCAGCCTGAGCAGAGAAAGGAAGTGCACAGAGCAGGACAGCATCACTGGGTGGGGCCCCAGCAGAGGGGCGCCCGTGGGAGGGCTGGGTGCTGAGAAGTGAGATCCCGAAGCATCATTGCTGCTTATGTTCTTCTCACCGTGAAGAGGGAATGCAGTGCCTCCTAACCTGAGCGGAGCCTTGCCTTCAATCCCAGCGTCTCAGAGCCTTTGGAAGTCATCTAAGGACGAGGAAACAGGCGCAGAGAAGTGCAGCCTCTCACTCAAGGTCACACAGCAGCCCGTGGAAGAGCCAGGGCAAGGAGCCAGCTACTTGGCCTCCTGGTTCCTTTTCTGCTTTACAGGGTCTGTCCTTTTTCTCGTCAGATGATAAGCCTGTGTGTGAGAGGCGAGACGCCACTGATGAGTGAGGGGCAAGTCACTTCTCAGTGACCATCACTATGGAAACAAGTGCTGAGACAGACTGGAGCCCTGAAGTCAGGGGTCAAGCTTTTTTTTACTGCCGAGCACACTGTGCAGAGGAAGATGAAGTGTGTTGCTCAGACGTAACTCAAGCTGGACAGCTCAGGAGGCAGATGCTCCTCTTTGCTTCATCAGCAAAGTGGTGGGTGCCAGCTGCCACCCCAGTTCGGGAAACCATGGCCTCCAAGGACCACAGAAGTCCTCCCTTGTCCTGTTTCCAGGCCCCACTGTCCCCAATAATGACAAGACATCACTATTCCAGAAGCATTTCTCTCCTCAAACGACTCAGGATGTGAACTTAGGAGAGATCTTAGCGGCTATACATTCCGACATTTTATCTTCCAAATAGAAGCCCATTTCATTCTCACACGTCCATTGCATACATGGGAAAACTAAGGCCCACAAAGGGGAATGACCTCAGGCCTCCCAACGAAGAAATGACAGGAGTCCCGACGCCAGACCTTGTGAACTCCAGACCACTCCTTCCGTCCTTGACCGCCCAGAGTCCTCAAAATAAAAGGAATCAGTCTGCCACCAGTGCCCCCAGATGGGGGAAATGGTTCAGGGAGGAAGGCTGGCACTGCAATGTACAAACCACAGGATGAGACCAGAAATCACCACTCCCCCCTTCCCTCGTCCCTCAGCTTCACCTCTGAACACTCCACGTCCCACGTTTCAGAACAGGAACATGATCCGGGGGGAAGGTGGACGAAACATAGAGCGCATCGGCAGAGCCCTTCCTGGTGCGTAACATGCTTTCAGCGTCCTCACGCCACCCCCTCCTCACACAACCTTGCGCAGTAAGAGGACGTGAAAATACCACTGCCTCGGCTTCTAAATGAGGTCACGGACCCCAGCGACTGATGGACTCGAATGCTAATCTAAACTCCTAAACCGAGTCCCGTGATTTTTCTATTTATCGTGCCTTTCTTTGGTGTGTGCATGAAGGATGATACGGGGGTGGGGAGCTAACAGTCACTGAAGGATAGATTCGAAAAATAAATGGAAAAAATAATCGCAGCCGTTGCCTCTCACTGAGCGTCCTTAGCACACACCAGGCCTGAGCCGAAACACGCTGCTCACACTCTCTCGCCTCCTGGTCGAGGCGGGTGTTATTAGCCCATTGCACTGGTGAGGGAACGGAGGTTCCGCAAATGAAGTCTTTGCCTTTCTTTCCTCTGATTCACTCTGAGGGGGCCTTGTTACTTGCCATTTAGTTATTTTTAGCTGTGAAGGGCTCGTTTTCTTGCACTCTAGGGCAAAGGTGGGCACGAGGTAGGACTTGTGTTCACTTCTGACAATCCAGGGCTTCTCTCCATGAAATCTTGGTCTGGAGGTTTTCAGGTCACCCAGGTGGTAGGAATTCAGTCTTCCTGGAGGGAGAGTGGGTGGGGAGAGATGGAGGAGGCTCTCCTACCCAGGAAGTCTAAACTAAGAGTCAGATGAAGGCAAAGTACCCTGGAAATCAGCAGCTCCACACGGGGCCATGGTGAAGGCTGAGCCAGGGGACCAGGCACATCGATGCAGCTGGCAGAGATGGGCATGACATGAGAGGGTGGGAGAGAGGGCCAGGAAACCAGGCCTGGTTGGAGGGAGCCTGGAAGGACGGAGGGCAGAAGTGTAGCAGTTTGGGTTGGGAGGAGAAATAGGGCACATGTGCCCTCCCCACCCCATCACTGTGCCTAGGGACCTGCCTCCCCCTGCACCGACACCCCAGCGATTATGCTGCGAAGTTCCGATTTCCACTGAATGGAGGAGGAGAACTGGAAGTTTCAGAAACCTGATGGGACATGAAATACAAGAGGATATAAAATCTGATGTGTAGACTCTAAAGCAATTCACAGTTCTATCTGCCCTACAGCAGTGTAAACATCACGCAATTTTAATCAAGATGGAAAGTAAGATCAAAGGAAAATTAGGAGCGCCATCTCTGGGCTTGGGGCACAGGCAGATTCCCCAGGTAGCAGGCTCTGCTCCATTGGTCTTCCATCCTGAAGAGCACTCTGAGTGGGCCTCTACGGAGGCCTTAAAAGTCCCAACAGTGCACTAGCTTACAGGGCACCAAATGCTCTAATAAGACATAAGTGCAATGGCGCTTCGGAGAGGAACTGATGAGAGTATAACGGAAGCCTTCACGGAAGTGGTTATATTCCAACTGGGTTTTAAAGGATGAACAGGAGTTCGTGAACCAGGGAAGGGTCTCTCAGTCACAGGGGCATTCATATGCAAAAGTCACACAGAATGAAGAGGTGCGTGCTGGGGGGAGGGGGTGGGCGGGGGGGGGGCTGTTAGAAGTCTAATTGCTCAGAATTCATTGAAGATGGAGATGCATGAATTTTCCATTCATCCTTCAAAATATTTGGAGGTCCTTAAGCACAAAGATAAGCGGCTTTGTAAGATTATATTTTCCAGTGAAACGGGGCCATCAGGGAGCTAATATGTGTCTTTGTTTGGACGTGGGTTTTTTTAAATGTAATTTATTATTTTTTATGTTTATTTTTTATGGTTGACAGTGTTACAGGTAAGTCCTATGCCACGTAGGTTACCGTTCTTTAATACACTGAGTTTCCCCTTGCTTTACATGTGACTTAGGGTTATAACCAACATTCATCGGGCAGTGTCATGTGCTAGGTACTTTATGCGATTTGTCTCATTTCCCCTCCTGACTCTAAGTGGTAATTACTATTAATATTTCCATTTTCTCAGGAGATGACATTGAGGCAGAAAGAGATAAGACCTCGAGTCTCAGTCCTGAGGCTTGTAAGACAGAATTGGAATCTGAATCTGGGCCCATCTGACTCCAAACCCCATGCACTTCCACCGCACCATGCTGGGCAGGCATGGAGGCTGGGCTCTGGGGGAGCAGGGGGCACAGGGGACACTCCTGCAGGTGAGGAAGAGCAGAGGTGGCTGGCACCCCTTAAGCTGACCTCCACCTCTGCTCTCTCCAGGTCTTTCTCCTTCAGTCTGCAGAAATCATCTGGAGAAATAATCAACACTCCAGAGTCCCTTCTCAGAACCCCAGAGCTGCAGAGAGGCAGGCGGAGCCTGGGGAGCAAAGCCCTGCAGGGAGCCCCACCTTGTGGATAAGCCTTTGGAGACAGCAGGGGACCCCCCACTGGCCAGAAATCACAGCACCGAGGCTCAGAGAGTTGAAAGGGACCTTAAAGGTCACCTAATCCTCCAGATGGAAGGCTCCTACCCTGTGATGCCCACCCCTGCCAGGATCACAGGCTCATGCCTCAAATGCCAGCTGGCCTCTGTCGGCGTGGTGTCTGCGCCTCAAACACGCCTCTGTGCTGCACAGACACAGCATGGGGGCTGGGCTGGCTTTAGAGGACTGGGAGATGGCGCCTCTCCTGTCTCCCCTGCTTACAGCTAGGTACTTGGAGCAAGGGCTTCATCCTCCGGGATCCTCAGTTTGGGCATCTGATAGAGAGACTGTCTGGGCCTGGTTCGCATGATGATTGGGGGGATTAAACACAGCATGCAGGGGAGATAGTGCAAATATATATACAGTGAATATACATAGATACATATAGTGTGTGTGTGTGTGCGTATATGATGTGTGTGTGTGTGTGTGTAAAGGTACAGGATTATGATGAAGAAGTGATGACTTACGCAGAGATCAGCAAACTCTGTATGCACACAGCCCAACAGTAACTATTTTAGGGTCACAGACGCTATGTAAACGAGCGAGTGTGGCTGCGCTCCCGTGTGTCTTTATTAAAGGACACTTAAATTTGAATGTCATATCATTTTCATAGGGCACACAAAACAGTAATCTCCTGTTCATTTTTTAAATAATTTACAAATGTGAAAACCGTTCTTAGCTAGCGGGCTATGCAAAAACAGGGAGTGGGCCAGATGGGGCCCATGGGCCCCAGTTTGACACCCCTGACTAGTGGGTGAGTCTTCAGTGTTATAGGAGTCCCCCATGGGGATGCCGTGGCTGAGCTATCCTATGCAATAAAAAACTAATATGTAAATCAACTGAACGGTGGAATAACTGGTCACTGTGACATGCACTGACCACCAGGGGACAAAGACTCAACGCAGGAGTTGCCCCCTGGTGGTCAGTGTGCTCCCACAGGGGGAGCACTGCTCAGCCAGAAGCCGGGCTCACAGCTGGTGAGTGCAGCAGTGGTGGCAATGGCTGTGGCAGGAGACTCTCCTGCCTCTGCAGCAGCACTAATGAATGCTCTCAAGGGGGAGCGGGCCTAAGCTGTCAGTCTGTGAGAGGGGGCAGGCCAGGCTGAGGGGATCCCCCTCCCTCAGTGCATAAATTTCATGCACCAGGCCTCTAGTAATAACACAAACCTTCTCCTGCCACCTCTTCTGGGAAAATCTCCTGGGTGCCCTTCCCAGCCCCAGTGAGCTGGTCGCTCCTCTGTGGACCCCAGTCAGCACAGATGTCACAATGCACTGCAGCTGTGTGCTTGGCTAAAGCCCAGGAGGTCATCCAAGACCCACCCACAGCTTGTCCATCTTATGTCCACAGAGCCCGGCACTATGGTGGACCCAGGAGACACACGATAAAATATTCTACAATGTATAAGTTTTTATAGATTTCTAAATTTCCTTTTCAAAAACATTAAAGACACTATATACATCCTTCCCATGCTGCCTAAGGTGCCTATGGCTTCACTTTCTATTCTAAGAAACTAAAGGATTAATGAGGTTATTTAAAAATACACAGCAGGTCAATTTTCACAAAATATGCATCACCTCTCACTCTGGGTCCCTCAGGCCCGCTCTCCAGCCTCATTTGACGTATGGGCCAAGACCCTGGCAGATATGAGCCTCAGTTCCCGCATCTATAAAGGAGGGGTTGTACTTGTACCAACGCTACTCGTTGTGGTGTGGATTGGAAGAGACAGTCATAGAAAGTACTCAGCACAGTGCCTGACACTCAGGGAAGGCTCCCCGAGGACTGGCTATTATTTTATTATCCTCCAAGATAAGAACTGCTGTCCACATTTCCCAGGAAGAAATGGAGGCTCAGAGAGGCTCCACGTATGCCTCAAAGTCAAACAGCATCAGCGTCTGACCCCTGGTGTGGTCAACACCAAGCCGAGGTCCATGGTCAACGGCTGAATCTAGACTTGAGCCAGGCCTGACTCTGCCTCCTGCAGGCAGCCTGGGTCTCAGAGAAGAGCTGCCCCCAGGTGACCAGAAGCGAGGGCTCTAGGAGGCTGAGACCCAGACAGAAGCAGCTTCCCCAGATGGCAGGCTGGGGAGACCTTCTTCCTTAACCAGGCGCTCTCGCTGCTCGCCTTCCAGGGAATGGCATTTTCCCTCAAGTCCATCACAGGCAGGGCTGCCTCGCAGCCTGTACCAAGCTGGGGGCTGCTCAGAAACCCAGCTCATTCCTCCAGACGAAAGCGTCGCGCAGGAGGACCCATCCTCCTCCCCGTACACACAAAAGAAGTGAAACCGAATGAAACAGACTCTATAATGAATGCAGACCACGTTCTCCACGCCAGTAGCGAGACAAAGTCTATTCTGTTGCCTGTCATTTGAAAAGTAATAAAGTAATAGTGAAGTAAGTTATGAAAACCAAACAGCAAATCTCTTTCCTGAATACTGAAGGGAAGATGAGGGTGCAGAGCCAGGGCAGTGATGAGCAGGGGGACCTAGAGTCCCAGCCTGGGGAAGCCAGTGGGTCCTCAGACATCGCCCCGACCACAATCTGCACCCCGTGCTTTCACCAAAGAGCCCAGAGAGGGAGAGGCATGCACCATGGCCACAGGGTAGGTTAGGAGCAAAGTCCTGCTGAAACCCAGTGCCCCTTTCTCTGAGGCCAGTGTTTTCTGGGGGGTATGCCAGGATGGGGAGAGGGGGGCAGGGTGGCCTGCTGCGTTTTGCACTTTCTTATTGGGAGGAAGGAAGTGCTGACCAGCTTGCTGGCTGCTGGGCAATTACATCTCCTATTATAAAACTGTCAGTTAACAAATTGATCCTCAGAGGTATGATGGAGTCTCCCATTTGTCCAGGCTGAGCCAATTCACTGGGAGGCAACAAGTTTAGGGTCAGAAAAACCTGATTGTGAATCCTGGCTCTATCCCTCATTAGTCAAGTGCCATAGGTTCCTTTATCTCTCAGGGCATCCATTTTCTCCGCTATAAAATGGAAATAATATCACCGATCTGGCAAGGTTATTAATATAATAATAATGTCAGTTAACAAATATCATTTCTTGAGTGCATGCTGTTATGAATTAGGTACCATGATAAGAGATTTAAATGTGATCTCCTTTCATCATCACAGAAACCCTGAAAGGTACGTCCTATTATTACTCCCACTGTACAGATGAGGAAACTGAAGCTCCGTGAGGACAAGCATCTTACTTAAGATCACACAGCAAGTTAGAGGCAGAGCTGAGATTCCAATCTCTGACCATAAAGTGCGTGCTGAACTGGAAGCTAGATAGTACCGCGGCCCCAAATTCTTTGTACTTTGAGACAAGCCTCTTTCTCAAGCCTAAAGGAGAAAGCAGGACCATAGGATGATGTGGCAGGCCTATGTGTGTTTATCCCCATACCTTTCTTACTCAAAGAACTTCTATTTTCTTCAGTATCACCCTTAGTATGTTTCTGGGGAAGTGGTTGCATACGTATGTTCAATTTGTGGAATTTCATCAAACAATGCACACAGGAGAAGTACACTTCTTTTTTTATCATGTTTCCATTTTAAAAGTTTGAGACACAAGAATCATAATGTCTTCAAATTGCTTTCAACTGGAAGAGAGCATGAGAGACAAACGAAGCAACGTGGCAAGTGGTTAATAACGCGAAAATCTAGGCGAAGGGAACACCGGTGCCCACTGTACCATTTGCTCAAATTGTCTATAGGCTTGAAATTGATTACATACAAAAGATGGAGAAAAGACAGTGAAAGAGCTGGCTGGTTCCATGCCCCTGGGCGTGAGGATGTGATGCCTGGAGCCGGAGCAGTTCCACTTCTGCTGGGTGATCTCAGGCAAAGTGCCTCACTGTGCCTCAGCTTCCTCATCTGCACAATGGGAATAATAAGAGGATTCACCCCTAAGGGTTGCAGTGAAAAGGAAAGGAGATAATATACAGGGTGTCCTCCAAAAAAAGTATACATTTGGATAATTATTAATCCCAATGGGTTAAATATGAAAAGAAAGAAACATCAATTGAGCTATCAACTGTTAAAGGAGGTATACGTTTTTGGGACACCCTGTATATAAGTCACTTGTCATGCTACCTATTCACAGGATGCCCTGAAGGAAACAGAGAATGGAAATGAAGGAAGGTACCTGGGTCCTCAATGAGATCCTGCGATCACAGAACTAACTAGCCTAGGAACAGCCACACCAGCATACTCTTAGTCACCGGAGATAATATATTTCCTCCCTCATAAGCCATTGTACTTTGTGTGGTTTTTATTACAGACTAGAGGCCTGGTGCACAAATATTTGTGCACTTGGGGGGGGGGGCCCTCAGCCAGGCCTGTGCCCTCTTGCAGTCTGGGACCCCTCAAGGGATGTCCACCTGCTGGCTTAGGCCCGCTCCCCGGGGGATCAGGCCCAAGCTGGCAGTCAGACATCCCTCTGGAAGCCCAGGAGCCCTCGGGGAATGTCCACTTGCCAGTGGGAAGCAGGCCTAAGCTGCAGTCCGATATCCTTAGTGCTGCTGAGGAGGCGGGAGAGGCTATCACCACCACCGCTGTATTGGCAGCCTGACTTTTGGCTGAGCAGAGCTCCCCCTGTGGGAGTGTACTGACCACCAGGAGTAGCTCCTGCACTGAGAGTCTGCCCACTGGCGGTTAATTTGCATGTTTCTCTTTTATCATATAGGATAAAATCAAACTCCCTTTCCTACGGAAACAATCTGAAGTTCAGAGAAAAATGCATTTATAATGTGAAAAATATAAAAGATTCCAATTATGTAGGAACTAGAGGCCGGGTGCACAAAAATTTGTGCACTCAGGGGGGTCTCTTTGACAGGCCTGTGGCCTCTCGCAGTCTAGGACCTCTCAGGGGAGGTCCACCTGCTGGTTTAGGCCCACTCCCAGGGGATCGAGCCTAAGCTGGCAGTCAGACACCCCTCTGGAAGCCTGGGAACCCTTGAGGGATGTCCAATTGCCAATAGGGAGCAGGCCTAAGCTGCATTCAGACATCTTAGCACTGCTGAGGAGGTGCAAGAAGCACCTGCCACCACCGCTGTGCTGGCAACCATCAACCTGGCTTGTGGCTGAGCATAGCTCCCCCTGTGGGAGTGCACTGACCACCAGGGGGAAGCTCCTGCATTGAGTGTTTGCCCCCCTGGTGGTCAGTATGTGTCATAGTGACCAGTCATTGCCAGTGGTTATGCTGTTAGGGTCAATTTGCATATTACCCTTTTATTATATAGGATAAGGATAGAATTAAATGAATTATGTGACATCTACAGGGTAGAATATTACATAGCTGTCAAAAGTGATGTCAGAAACTTGTTTCATGGCAGAGGAAAATGCTCTTAATCTAAACTGATCTGAAATAAGCAAAAATAAAAATATTAATAAAAGTATGTCCGGTACTTCATTTCAATCAATCCCACCGATTGTCATTGAGTGCTTACCATGGACCTAATACAATGTAATAATAATTATGACAACCTTTTATTAGACAATGGGATCATTACTTCATACACATTACCTGTAATCCTTTCAGCAGCCCCATAAAGTATTAAGGGAGCTCAATCCAATTTGTCTAAGGTTTGCCAGTGATAGACGCAGGATTCAAACCCAGTCTAGTGTATTTACGAGGCTGCTCATGTTCCCCCATCCGTAGTAAAAGAAATTGCAATCCTGCATAATCCTGCTGCTTATAAAATCTAAAATCCCCTGGACACTCAGAGAAGAAACAACAAACAACATCAGGCTGATGAGATGGATGTACTAGCCTTGGCATGGAGTGGCGAGGGAGAGCCCAGCCTTTGACACAGAGAAAGCATTGTATTGTGGGTGGTGGTCTAGAAGAGGAAATGGGTCATCCCTTCCGGGGACTGCAGTGTAGCTCACGCTGGATGGAGTTAATGAACAGGTTAGGAGAAAGGAACAAAAATGGAAGCCATAGCCCTGACTGGTTTGGCTCAGTAGATAGAGCGTCAGCCTGCGGATTCAAGGGTCCCAGGTTTGATTCCGGTCAAGGGCATGTACCTTGGTTGTGGGCTCACCCCCTATGGGGAGCGTGCTGGAGGCAGCTGATCGATGTTTCTCTCTCATGGATATTTCTAACGCTCTATCCTTCTCCCTTCCTCTCTGTAAAAAATCAATAAAATATATTTTTTTAAAAATGGAAGCCATAGATTATGGTGGGCCCTGAATGCCAAGTTTCAGGCTTTCAATTGTATTTGCAGGGCAGTGGGGGACTACAGAACACACATAGTCTACGTGGAATGGGATGGATGTGGGAGCGGTGTGCTTTGCCGAGGGTATTCAGGCGGGATCGTGAGGGTGAATTAGAGGTTTCAATGAATTGTCCAAAGTCACATGACGAGAAAAGAGCTGAGGCAGGTTTAAACCCCCATCCTTCTGTCCCCGTTGCCATCCTGCCTCCGTAGAAGTGGGACACAGCCATGGTCCATGAAAGCTGGCGCTGAGATTGGGGTTGGGGTGGGGAAAGGTTGGGCCCACGGTGCACACCGGAAGTCCACAGGCACCTGGGACCCGTGCCCAGTCTCTCCACCCAGCATGTGCAGGACCAGACAAGCTGCACCTGTGGGGCCCTGCCCATCTGTGCCCACTGCCCCAGGGCAGCCTCTGCGCCTAAGGCTGGGAGCCAGCTTGCAATCTCCCCCACGGCGTCCTGGTAGGCTTACCTCAGAGCAGTGAGCAGAACTCCAAGGAGCAGAAATGTCTCTGTTAGAGCAAAACATCACTAAGATGAGCAAAGGCACTATCTCGGACGCCCACACAGTGCCAGTGGAGCTGTACATGTGCCTCCAAATTAGACATGGAGAACAGCTTCACCAGCTCTGGCTGCTGGTCCCCAAGGACCAGGGCAGCCAGCTTCCCTCCGACGTCCCGCCCCCAGCTCTGCCGGGAGCTGCAAGTGTTTTGTCTGAGTCTATTTGAGACGTCTCATGCCACAGAACCGCATCTTGCAGAAGAGACGGTCTGCCTTCTTTCATATCATGTTCTCGTTGTCAGGGAAGTTTCCCTGACATGAGGCCCGGTTTGTGCCACAGTTTTTGCTTAAAAGAAGAACCTTGAAGGTTCCCAGGGGAAATGTACTTTAAGAAGATATTCAAAACCCTAAACAGACTGGGCCCTCCTGCTGCTGCGAAGTGTTTACTGAGCCCCGCGTCGCGGCTTTGCACCTGAAAGTCAGCTCACAGTGCAAAGTGCTTCCACACACAGCATTACACTGATCTCCTTCCTCCCGTCAAAGGTAGGGAGGACAGGTTCTTTCCCCATTTTACAGATGAGGTAACGGAGGCCTAGAGATATTGGTGTCTTAACCGATAAATCACACTGAAATTAACTGGTAGGTCTGGGTCCCCTGACTCCTAATCCAGTGTCTTTCCAACACCACCCCCTAGCCAGCCCTGCTCTACGCCCTGTGGGGAGCACGGTCCATGGGTCCCCCATGTGCCAGTTATGAAGTTATTGTCTCTTAGTTTCAAGTCCACCCTTCTCCCTGCTACTTTTTCTTGCTGGGACTCTCTGCTTTGCCATCGGGGTCCTGGTGAGGTTCTGTCAACACGAGTTGCTAGAGAAGGTGAAGGGATTTCTGCCTGCTGTTTTCCGGAGGCTTCCTGCTTCCTTCTGTCCCTGTGAGCATCACCCAGCAGCGCTTCTGCAACCTGGCAGCAGTGGTTCTTTCCCAAAGCAGCAGCTGAACTCTGTGTGATTCTTCCAAGACTTGCAGAACTACCATCCTGAGACACCAACATCAGCCTGTGGGCACCCCCTTCTCAGTGATTGCATTCCAGCCCCTCCCCCCCCAAGTTTTTACATTTGAATAACTGCAATCCTTTCCCTTTCTTCCCTCAGCCCAAGGGCTGATGGCTGCTTCCTGTAGTGGTTACCTAGTTACCTAACTCACAAGTTTATATCCAGCTAAAATGTCTTCTATTTAGTTCTCCCTGTTCAAATGTCAGGCGTGATTCCTATCTCCTGAGTGGCCAGTGACCCATAAACTATTGTTGAGGGCCTGTCATCAGGCAGTCAGGAGCAATGGGCCCATGAAATGAGGTAGAAACAAAGCCTAGGTAGAGTGCCCAGCACATAGTAGGGCCTCAGGAAACAGCTGTTGAATGAGAAGGTAGGGGGGAGAATAGTTGAATACAGGAGGCCTTAGTGTTGAGGAAATGCTTGGGCGGTGACCCAAACAGGGAAACCGGGAAGAAAGACAGTCTCAGGGAATAGCTCTTGAAGAAAAGTTTCAGCCTCAAGAATCGTCCCAGGAAGGCTGTCACCGGGCCAGGCTGGAGATGTGACACAACTCTTAGCCCTTTCGCTGGTCAGAAGCATCTAAGATTCCCAAGTATTTACATCACTGCACAACTTGACCTCCTCCAGCCAGGAGAGCTGGTCATCTTGGTCCTGCTGGCCCACCTCACCTATCCTGTGGTTCCTGAGAATGGACTGCCTCAGGATGGCTGCCTTCCTCTGCAAGGGGAGAGGCTTCCAGAGAGAGGAAGGAGTCACCCATGCCCGTGGCCACCTTGCCATGGGCTTGGCGGCTGCTGTCCTGACTGCTTACCTGGGTCTAACAACCAGAATAATGGAGATTTGTTGCCCCTGTTAATCTCAGAGAGAAAGAATGGGCATCTGGAAAAGTTAGGGAAACACCTGAAGCTAGTTTGGGTTCTGCAATGACCTCCTGGGAATCTAGCCACCATCAATATAATCTCCAGCATGTCCCTATTCACACATCCACCTGTCCCTACACTCCTAAAGGTCTGAATCCTGAATCTGGTCCTCCAGAATGCCAACACTTTCTTCTCTGATCCAGGTGCATGCCTGGCTAGGCAACCTTAAGCACTATGGCTTAGAAAAGAGGGAAGCAAGAGGTCCTCAGCGGTCCATGGGATGGGGAGCCTAGCCTGGCTGGGGTGGAGCATCTGAGCTGAGGATTTATGAGAAGCCACTTCACTGTGCTAGAGTCCTGCTGCTCTTGTGTATTGGCATCCATTCCTCTAGTGATAGCATCCAAAGCTTTCTTTAAGGAGCCACCACTCTTCTACCCCTGGGTTCTGCCTAGGCTGACAGCACTACCCACATCCAGGGATGCTATGCAATGCATTCTGGTCCATCTGCATATTTCACCCCCTGGCTCCAGTCATTGGTGCAGGACCGAGCATCTGACACAAGCAGACACTTTCAGAGCCAATCCCAGGGCTCTCCGAAAAATTACTGGGGGAGTATCACTCTCTGGAAAGTAAGGCAGTGACGTGTGAGCCTGCAACTGCCTTATTTTCCCTGCCTCTTCCTGAGGAGAGTGTGAGAATGGAACCAACACCGAGGAAATCGGAGCCAAGAGATGGAGAGGACTCTGAGCCCCTGGATCCAGCCCGGCCTGAATGCTTCCATTCATTTCCTTTTTTTCTCAGAACACTTTGAGTGGGTTTTCATGTCTAGCCTGGAAGAGTCTGGACCAATGTACACAGGGGGGTGAAGGAGTTACATACGTGTGTACGTGGCTGGGGACTGACAGTGGATCTTCAGGCGGGTGAAGAGACGAGACCTCTGCTAAAGCCCTTCAAAAGTGTCCTGTTATTCTCAGGATAAAAACTCCCCAACCACAGTTTCAGAGGCTTCAAGGATCAGGCCCTTTCCTTCCTCCCGACATTTATATTCTGGCTGCACTGGACCTTCAGTTTGTGGAATGTGTCACTGTCTGTGCCTCAGACATCTATTCACATGGGCCTCCTCCTTGGAACGGCTTCACCTGCTCCCTCCTCTGAACCCTTCAAACATCAGCTCAAACTCACACCTTTCAGGAGGCATTCGTTGGCCCCAGAGAGGGCTGGCTCCCACTTGTTAGGGCCTCCCGACAGCAGACCTTTCTCCTAACGCAGCGATGCTATGGATCACAAGTGCAATGCCTACCCCATCCTACAATGTGAGTGTCAGATCCACACTGGGTAATCTCTTCCCTATCACCAGGGGCCAGAACAGCTGCCCGGTAAGTACCATTTGCTGGACACCATAAGATGAACACTGCCGGCCTGAGTTGTTAGAAGTGAAGGACCTCAAAACCAGGGCTGAGGGGGGCTGAGGGGACCTGCTCGGTCAGTAATCAGATGTGTGAGGTGATGGAAGCCCAGGGTAAGGGTCTGAACCCAGGAAGAGCAAGGACGGGGGACGGGAAAGGAAGGAAAGACGGTATGAAAAGTGGGAATGGAAGAGCCAAAATCTGATCAACTTGGATGACAGCTGAAAACAGAATCTTTACAGAGTCCTCTAGACCAATGGTTGCCAGCAGGTGGTCCTAGAACCACTGGTGGTCCATGAGGTCCTGCCATGGAGTCTATGGGAGAGGGGAATGTGTAGCCATTGGCAAAGGGTGAGGTCACTGCTGAGAGGGTCACTGTCAGGCTGCAATATAGAGAAGTGGACAATGCCTTTGCATTTTGCAGGACCTGGAAGAGATGGCAGGGGGCAGAGGGCAGCTTCCCTGGTGGGCAGATGCAGCAATCAGTCAGCATGGGAGGCCGCAATTGAGGAGGGAGTACATCCAGGCTTACATCCCTGGGAACAATGGGGTTCCAGCACCACCTGGCTAGCTGAGCTGCATACTAATGGGGACTCTACAAATGAGGTGCCTGCATTGTCCTTGTCCTCCTAGAAGAGGCAGCCAAATGGCTGTTTACTGTTTGCATTTCTCCTCCCCAGCAAGCTTGCTGTTCTGAGAAGATTACTGGGTGGTTTGCATAATTGCCTGCTCAGGTGCTGATTGCTCTAACAGGGCAGAATTTCAAAAAGCCTGAAGCTCTGGTCTTATTGCACAGGGTAAGTAAGGGCACATCCTCTGGAGGGAATAGAAAACCTCAATCCCTGCTACCACTTCACACAGGAGCCCAAAGCCTCTCCCCACATCTGCCTTCCAACCTCCACATCTGGGCAGGGGACGGCATCAGCTTGGGAGAAGCCAACTCAGGAAACAGTTCAGTCCTGTGGGTCTCACAAACACCTTGTGGGCTCCTACTGTTTGCTAGTGAATGAGAGCCAAGAGCCCACAGTCATACATGGGAGTAGGCACAGAAACAGGAGGGCAAGATATATAATAAACATGGGTGCTCCGGGTACAGGGGGTGGGGGGCTTTGAACCCAGCGGAGATGGGGGTGGTTATCAAAGAAAGCTGCCTGGGGGGTGCGACATCTCAGTAGAATCCTGAAGGAGTATAGTACCTGGTATATGGTATGTGCTCAGATACCAACGAGTGAATGACCAAATGGAAGGATGGATCGTCGGCTTAGTCTGTTCTTCACCCCAGAACCACAGTTGAGTTCTGCAGCTATCCTAGTGCCTTGTACCTGGCACAGCGCTCTGTAGGGGGAGTTGAACAAGGGACAGCTCCTCTGTTATCCTTTACCGTCAGAAATAAAGTGCTCCTGTCAGCTTGTGCTGGGGGCTGCTGAGAGAGAATAAAAAAGGCACAGCTGCCTGCCCCTCAAATCAACAGGATGCCCTTTAAATATGTAAGAGATTCGCTGAAACACTGCCACACTGCCAGGTTTTCTTCAAAGTACATGAAAAATGTGCATAATATTCATGCTCCGCTCCAAAGAGGCACGGACGGGGGCCAAAGAGGAGGAAGAACTGGGGGTGAAAAATGACTTAATGTCATTTCGTGTCTCCCAACCCTTGAAGCTAACGTGTTTCTTGAAGCTGACCTGAAGCCACCTCCTACAGAAAGACTTCTGAAACTATAAACTCCCTCTCACTCTCTCTCCCAAATGCCCCCCCCCCCACTTCAACCACTGCCACATCTGGATCGGGTCTATCAGTTACTGCACTGCCCACTGAGCTTGCACATCTGTGCCCTCTCCAGGTTCCCTGTGACATCTGTAATGACAGCTCGGTTTCATAGGTAAGAATGCTGAGGCCTAGAGAGGGGCTCAGTGACGACTGGCCCAAGGTTGCAGAACTAGTAAGGATTCAAGTGTGGGTTGGTGCCGAACTTCTGTTCTCCACCACACTCCCACTAGCCCTTCTCCATGCCTCACTGCTTCTCAACCTCCTTTCTGGTCCTTTGCCCTACCGTATTTTCCGGCATATAAGACAACTGGGCGTATAAGACAACCCCCGACTTTTGAGGAGATTTTCCTGGGTTTAAAAGTCGTCTTATATGCCAGAAAATACGGTACTTTGCAGAGTTGGTTTCTGGATGCATTTGGGTTGCACTGTCTGGATGAGTGTCTGAATAATGGTATTCACATTTTCATATCTGTTGTGTACCATTTCCCCACTTCTGGGCACACAGTAGGAGCTGACAATGTGAAGCACAGAGAGGAAACTGTCAGCACAGAGAGGAGGCATCTGTTCTTGTGCTTTCATTATTCCAATGAGAAAACTGAAGACCTGAGAGAAGGGACTTCAATATGCATGCATGGAGTGGATATTGAGCAGGAGGCTGGCCCTGCCCTTGTATTGAGCACATAAATGGCACTAAATTATGTTATTGTAATATTATGTATAACATAGAATATATATGCATAGCATATGTCAGATGTATTATATATAATATACAATATAATACAGAGCATGTATTCTATCTCCATCATCATCATCATCATCATCATCATCATCATCATCACCTGTCAGTGTCTGAATGAGAACATCAAACCTGCTTCTTACAGCTTTCCTCCCACTGACTGCCCCCTGAGGACGTGGCAGGAGATGTGGGGAATCATGAGAAAGCTTGTGGGTCACCTTCTTCCCTTAACAGGAGAGTGAATAGCCCAGGGGGTGAGGAGTTTGGAGGAACAGAGCTCCGAGCCCCTCCTCCCAGCTCAGGCCACTTGCCTGCTGCTTGCTACCTCCTCCTCCTGCAACGCTGAGGCAATGCCACGCCTGCCAGTCCCTCACTGCGCAGGCTTTGTAGATAAGAGCACCAGCCCCCGTGAGTGGCCCCATTCATTGTTCAAGGCACTTTGGTGGCATGCAGATAGCAAATTACCGACAATGAACAATGCTGTAGAACAAGGTGTTCTCTGGCCCCTGTCCGCACACCTGTGCAGATGGTATTGCTAGCAGGTGGGCTGGAGAGGAGCCAGGTTTTGGAGGGTGAATTCTTGCAGGTTGTTTGTCCTGTCTCTCCTGCTCCCACTAAGTGATGAAGACAGAGTGAGTTTTGGAAGGGGAGAGCCCTGGGTTGGAATTCCACGCCACTGTGTAGCTGTGTGACCTTGGGTAAATACCTGATGCCTCTAAGCATCCCACCCATAAAGTGGGAATCCCGATATTCCACGCAGAATCCTGCCAGAATCAAAGGAGATCATGTGTGTGGAAAGTGGCTCCGATAATACCAAAATCCCTCTGAAACCAAACATCTCCAACCACTGCCACAACAACAGAACATAACTCACTAAAAAGACCCAAGAATCAGAAGTTAAAGTGGGAAGGGGACTAAACTGTGTTGCTCATTAACACATACAATTTAGGCATTTTTCTCATTTTACCTTTGCATCAATGGATGATACTGCACCCATTTTACAGATGAAGAACCCAAGGATCACAGAAGTCCAGGATCTTCCCCTACAGGAATGGCTCCCTCTCAACTCCTTCCTCTTTTCTTAGATCATTTCAAAGTCCCTGGTTTCACTTGCTGAGTTTGTATAAAGTTGATTTCCGGTTCTATTTTATCTCTAGTTCCTGCAATCTGGAAATGCGCTCTGCCTGATAATTTCATCTATTCTGGCACATCAGCTATTTCCACATGGGTCCCCTGAGAGCTTCCGTCCCCACCATCCTCATCTGAGCCCTAATCGGAGTCCTATTCCCCAATTTCAAAAGGCCTATTTTACCCCCACCCACATAGGTCCCACTGTCAGAGCAGACGCTGTGTGACCAGCAGCATTCACTGCGCCCCCAAAGGTCCTTTTTCTGATTCCCAATTTTTGCAAATTGCATCTCTCTTCCGAAAACCCAGCAGTTAAGCCTTGGGTGGGTCCACTTAATCCTGTTCTCTCCCTAAACATGCCCCCCATTCCCTTCCCCCACACAACACTCTGATTAGAACTTTTAAACACCACTTTTGAGTATGGCCCAGCTGTCTTCAGTAATTCCCCAAGGTTACCTTATGAAGTCTCAACTCTATAGCTTGCCATTTGAAGCTTATAAAACCTGGTCTTAATCCATTTATTTCTCCCTGTAATGTGTGTCATAGCAAAATGGGTGACTTACTGTTCCCACAACATAGCTCATGCTTAATTAGTAACAGTAATAAACACTTCTGGGTCCTAAAGCACTTTACAAACACTGTCTCATGAACTCCTCACCACAACCTGGAAGTAATTGGTGGACCACCTATGTAGGTGCACAGGGCTCAAAGGGTCCCATGCCTGGTTTAATGATCTGCTAGTCACTGTGTTGGAATTCTTCCCATTTGAACAGAAAGCCTTACCTTTACGTTTTGTTCTGGGTCCTGCAAACTGTGCAGCCAATCTTAGATGTAGGCACTGTTAATAATCCCATTTTACAGATGCAATAACCAAGGGCACAGCTAATGAGGCCAGGAACTCTTACCTTGAGCGTATGGTATTGAAGACCTACTACGTGGCAGACCCATGCTGCCTTTGGGTCTTATTACGTGCTATCCATTCAGGTGCCCTTCCTTTACTCTCATACCACTTTGCAAAAGTGGATGGCATGTCCTGATTCTTCACTTCCTGAAAGTGAAATGACTTCCTCACAATCACAAAGCTTGTAAGTGGCAGAGCCGGAATTCAGCTCTACGTGGGCCTGCCCTCCAGCCCCGTCCTCTTCCTGCTATGCTGTTCAGGATGAAAACAATGGCCCCACCATCTCGGAGCCAGTCGGAGCACCTGGTGAGCACTGAGCAAGGGGCAGAGGCTCCGTGCAGACATCTAAAAATAAAGCCCCACCACACTGTGTTCTGAGACCCAACGAAGCCTCCATCTTCCATGAAAAGCTGTCCCATCCCCAATGCAGCCTCTCACCACAGGCTGCGGCTGCTGCCTCTCCACGCACTTCCAGGGAGAAACAGAGCAGACTGCCGAGCCATGAAGCCACCACATGGACAGCCCAGAGACTGACGAAGGGGAAGATAGGCCATTTCTCCAGGCCCGCCTCAATATGGAGCCTGAAATCCCTCAATCTCAACGCATCCAGGGAACAGGTGGAGGTGGGAGCAGAGCTGGGAGCCTCAGTGCGGTTGGACTTGTGTGCCAGGAAGCGCCCATCTGCCAGTGTGCAGCAACAGCAGCACCAGGCCTTATAGGGCCTCAGCATATGGCAGGGAAGGAACCCCAACTGTGAAACATGCAGTGACAACCACAGGACAGCCCATCTAGGAGATATGTGGCAAGATGGTCCTGCAAGGATGTTAAATCAACAGTGAGAGCTGGCTCGCCCCACAGGGTGCCAGCTTCCCTGAGGAGCCGGGGAGGGGGCAGGTGATGAAAGTCAGCCGGGAACTTCAGCCCCAGCTGTGGAAGGTGGTGCTGCTTTCCTCCCACTTGCTTCATTCTGGAGTCCATGTCCACCTGCCAGGGGGTGTTTGTGTGTTTGCAGTGGGGGAGAGGGGTGCACAAATCACCCCATCTGTGTGCACATGGGCTTTAAAGGGGGCTTTTAATTAATGATGTCAGGGGCCCACCCCTAGAGACGCTGATTCATTCTGGAGTGGGACTCAGACATCTGTGTGTCTGCAAAGCTCTCCAGACAATGCTCAGTACAGCCAGTTGAGGAACAACTGGGCACAAAACGCACTTGTGGGTTTCGGCTTCATATCCCACGTTTGGCCCTTTACTTTTTAAGCACTTTGAGCAAGTGTCTGTGTATCTTGGAGCCTCAGTTTACCCATCTATGCATGGGTCTGAAAGTCTCTGTTTCTGGCACATAGCCAATGCTTAATAAATGTTGTGGACTGGCCGAATAGAGAAGCGAAGGAATGATGGAAGGAAAGGTGTACGCATGCCAGCTAATAGCTACGCTTGCCTGACGTCACGCTGCCTGGAAGCCAACGCTGATACAGGAATGAAGCAGTCTATTCACAAGGTGGGCCCACGAGGCACCAGCAGGAGAACTGGGAAGTGAACTTGGGAAGGGAAGGAAGCAGCAGTGGGTGCGTTAGTGAGCCCATGAGCACTGTGGACAATGCACGTGCAGTCACACTGGGACTTCTGGGAAACGGTGCAGAAAAGGCTGCAGGATGAGGGGTGGGTGCACCACTGTCACCATCAGTGGCTGAGGGCACTTCTGCCCTGGCCTGCCTGTGGGCTGAAAGGAAGCCCTTGGCAGAGAGTTGGAGAATAGCAGGTATTTCCTATTGGATGCCATCAGTGGCCACGACAACGGTGAGTGCCCAGGGAGTGTTGGCTCGGTACCAAGAACATCTGCTCCACTGATAAGCACCTTCCTGAGCTGGAAGAGGAGGCAGGAAGGGAGTGACTAGTGGTCCAAACTCTCTGGTCCCAGCTACAGCCAGCATGAGGCTCTAGCAGTCCTGTTCATCCCAGCTTGCCCTTGTCCCGGGCAGTTCTGAGGCTGGACCAGTGCCTCTTAACCTTGCACTGCTGACCTCCTGGGCAGGTTGGTTCTTTGTTGCAGAAGGCTGTTTTGGGGATGGCAGGACATTTAGCATCATCCTTGGCCTCTGCTCTCTGAGACAACAGCAGCACCTTCTGTAACGACAACCAAAACTTGTCTCCAATGCACATTGCCAAATGTCCCTCGGGTGGCGAAGTCAACCCCCGTTGAGAATCACTGAGGCAGACAGATGCCTTGCCGTATCCCCTAGACCCCAGCAGTCCCCCCCACTCAGACTTGCTGAGCCCTGGTTTCATCCCAGCCAGGCCCTGGCTCTGCTCAGATGGATGCTCTATGTGGAACACGTAGAGAGACTGGCAGGGCAGGAACCCAGCTGTAAGACATGCTGCCCCTGCTGAGCAGAGACTGCCCTACTGCAGGGAGAGCTAAGCAGTCATAACGGCACCGGCATCACAGTTGGGCTGTGGGAGCCACGCAAGGCAGGGAAGTCAGGCAGCTTCTGAATAAGCAGCCCACATAGCAGTTGGCCCCAGAGGCCAACTCCAAAGACAGACCCAGGGAGACTAGGGCTGAGCCATCAGAAGTCACAGTGAGGTACACCAGGGAGACCAGGGCTGACCATCACAGGTTGAGGCGAAGAGTTACAGGAGCTCAGTGAGGGCAAGCGAATCCCCTGAAGTTATACAGGGAACAAGAAGTACACAGCCAGCCAGGAAAGGAGTGCTGGCCAACGGCCTCCAAATTACTTGTTCTTTCCCTTACACCAGACAGCCTCCTGTTAAAGGGGAGGGCCTGAGGCTGCTCCCGACAGGATAGGAGTGATGCTCAGCATAAGCCAAGGCACCCTGAGTCACTCATGCTGACGGCTGAATCACTGGCCCTCCATGCTCCAAAGAACTAGCCAATCTGCCCCTGTTCACCTATTGTCTATCAAGTCAGAAAAGCTGAGTTTGGGCGTGCAGGGTCACCGCCCCCTCCGCTCCCTCTCCTTTATGCCTCCCTGCAGGATGCCCATGCAATACACATGCCACTCAAAGGGCACACAGTCACATCCAATCACCTGACAGAAATGACTCACAGCCTAACCCAGAAGCCGGCTGAGCACAGCATCCAAAGATGGGCAGCGGGGCCCCAAGTCCGCTGTGCTGTCAGCACCCCACTACTCCTGCCTTTGTGTTCTGGGTTGTCAGTGCAGCTGCCGACCTGACAAAATACAGCACCGGATTGGGAGCAAGGAAACCTCTGTCCCCGAGCCTGGCCCCTGCTGCAATCCTCAAGAAGCCTAAGCAGGGGCATTTGGCATCTGGGAAGAGCGCCGGCAAGTCCAAAGGCTGCATTTCACTCACATGCACATGCATATGCACACACATGGATACACACATACACACACACACACCAGCTCTAGAAAGTGGCAGTTTTATGCATCCTTATCCCTGCCCTGCCAATCACGTGTATAATTAAAATTCCCCTGAGAGACAAGAGAGACGAGGAGGAAGCAGGAGGCTATGCTGGCCAGGATGAACTCTCCAGAAATGCAAGACTGGTGGGACATGCCTGTGTAGATACAAGACCCAGAGAAGTAGAGAGTTTGCACTGAAACTCAGACGTGGGTGTGCCAGGGCAGACCTTGCTATAGATTTAGAACAATCTGCATCCCTGGTTTCAGCAGGAGAGAGATGGAATCCTTGGACTGACTTCATATAAATGGGAACTGTGATCCCACTGACACTTCTGATAACGCTGCCCAACACTGAGGAGAACAACAGAGGTAAGAACCACCACCAGGCTCATGGCACTGAGAGCTTCCATGGCTTTCGCATCCATCGCCTCGTGGCAACCCAGGGAGGTTACAGATAGAGAAACTGAGGCTCACAAAGGTGGAGTGACACCAGAAACCATCAACTTCAAGCTACAGACTTACAACTATTAAGCTAACAGTATCGCCGTTGTCTCCAGCATTACACCCCTTATTTACCGACCATTTTTGTAAGATATCTGAAGGGAGAGAGTCACACGTTATCCCTGTTGGAATCCCCGATGGGTCCCAACCGACAACTGATGGTCGGTGATCAATATGCCTTTGACGATGGCCCCCTTTACGTTATACATGACAGAAACCCAGCAGGGCGGAGGGGAAAATACTCACATCTGGCACTTTATGGGCTCTAAACTCGAAAAGAGTAGTTTCTCATTCTTTAAAAAAAAAAATGTAAACAAAGACTGCCACTGTCAGAGCTACAGGGGTCTCCAGACCCAGAATAACACCCTGCAAGTCCCTTCCATAGGACCAGTTCAGCCCTTGTGGTTCCCAACTAGACAGCATGCTCTGAGGAGCACCAAAAGCATCCCCGTTCTGCTCTGGCTGGCATTGCTCAGTGGTTAGTGTTGGCCCAGAACCAAAGAGTAATGGGTTCAATTCTGGTCAAGGGCATGTACCTGGGCTGCAGGTTCCTCGCCCCGGCTGAGTACATGCAGGAGGCTACCAATGGATGTGGCTCTCTCACATGGTTGTTTCTCTCTCCCCCTTCCCTCCTCCTTTCCAAATCTCTCTAAAGCAATGGGAAAATACCCTCCAGTGGAGATTAACAAAAGATAAAGCATCCCCTTTCTGAAAAAAAAACTTCATTGTCTGAAATTTGCACCTTTCACTCCCTGAAGCAACGGTAGTGAAAAGTTCGCTGTCTGCGATCAACCCACCACACTTTACGAGGATTAGTTTAGAAGACTAGCCGCTGCCCGTCATGAAGAGAACACAGGCAAGTTAACAGTCTGAAGCTTTAGGTATGATAACATCCCATGCGGGGGCTTGGGACCTGCTATGGACAGTAAGTGGGTCCTAGCTAGCTAGAGCTGAAAAAAAAAAGGGGGGGGGCAGAGGATGCAAAAAAAAACCTTAAGAAGTATCTTCCTTCTCTGCGCCACAATATCCTCCTGCACAAATTAGGAGTTGAGCTTGGCCAGGGACCGTGTAACAGCACTAACCCGGGTCAAAGGGTCAGTGTCAGAGCAACAGCTGGGGCCAGCCCTAGACACGGCTCCCCACAGAGGGAGGAAAATCTTGTGAGAATTCCGAGGGAAGGATGTCCTGAGTCTCTGCCTTTCAGGCTCAGCCAGTGGCGCCTCTGGGCTCAGAGCCAGAGCAGAAACCTTCTCAACAGACAGGGGCGGAGCACACAGTCGGAGTCCAAGTCCCAGAAGCTACCACATTAGGTCCAGAGGTTGTTAAATGAAGGGGATCTGAAGCAGATACTAAATGCCAAGGATTCAGGACCCGGGGAGGGAGCAAGAACCCGCTGGTCGAGTCATAAACACATGCTGTGGTCCCAGGTGGGGGGAGAAGAGGGAGAGGTGGAAAGGAGGCATAGCCAACCTGGCAGGGCCCCCAGCGCACTTAGGAGTAGGCCAAGACTTAGGGCGATCTGGCGCTTTTCTGTGCTACCCAGCAGGACAGGGATGCAAATCCCAGAGTGAACACTGGGTGGGCAGGAGTGCTCTAATGTTCGACGCCTGTGCTCACACCAAACGGAGCTCCGAGGCTCTCCCTCCACACCAGGGGTGTTGGACTTTGCGTCACGCCAGCTCCCGCACATGTAGACACAGTGCGGTGGCTCGGTCCTGCTCGCTCATCCCACCAGGCTGCCACGGCGTGTGAGCCACTGCTCGCGTGGACACAGGGGCTTAGTAAAGCAAATACGATGTGGCCCAGATTGCAAACAGGCTTTCCTTCAGATCAATGTATTTGATGTGGACCTTGGGGCATTTCCCATGGAGTGCGTGGCGCCTGTCTGGCTTCACGGGGCCTCAGAGATACCTTTCCAGGCCTGTTCCCTCGCCCACAGAGATCTCTAAATATTTGCTTAAGAAACGAAACATTCTCCATGCATCATCCTGCCACCTGCCCCAGGGGAAGGGAAGTCCTGCTTTTCCTACATAATCTCCTACAGAGACAGACACTGTCTTTAGTGGGAAATAGTCCCCACTCTCTCCATCTTCCTGGCTTCAGTTTCCCCAACTGTAAACTGTGCAGCTTCCACGAGATGTGTTCTAAGGCGCCCCTCAGACTCTTGGGCTCCCTGGGAAGCACTGAGAAGGGGGCAGCCTTCTGTGTTGGGCATCAGAAGCCCTGCGGTCCAGTCTCAAACCTCCCCTTTCCTCAGCTACCAACTGGGAGGGCAGATTTAATGGTCTCTGAGCACCCGTGTCTCACAGGCTTTTCTGTAGTGTGTGTGTGCGTTCGTGTGTGCTTGCATGCATGCATGTGCCTGAGTTTTCCCTGGGGGGGGGGGGGGGGGCACTTCCTGTGGCATGCCGTCTCGGTGGGAGTGCCCATCGAGGGTTCTTCCAGACACATGGGCAGGAGGCTGCAGCAAACCCAGGCATCGTCTCTTTTCCTAGAAGCTGAATGAATCGAGTGGCCCTGGGATAGAAAGGTTGGAGTCCTGCCAGGAGGAGGCTGCGCAGGAATTCCTCCCTCCTAGATCTTCAAATGTTCGCAATCCTTCTCCTTTCCGAGGCCACCTGTTGATCCATTCCTCCGTGCGCCCGAGGCCTGCGAGTCGGCTCATGTCACCCTCTCAATGACACCGTTCCTAGCCTCCCCATTTCTAACTGTAGTCCCTCCGGCTTGCTTCACTTTTCCTCTGCAGCATTTTGTTGTCTTACACTGGACTGTCTAACTTACTTATACACTTTGTGCACTGGCCATCTCTCCCCATTAGGACATAAACTCCACAGGGACAGTCACCTGTGTCTCTGGTTCGTTACTGCATTGTCAGGGCTCAGAACAGCGCCTGGCACATGGCGGGCACCCATTAAATATTGTTTAAGTGAATAAATGTATAAATGGATGCCTGAAAACAATCACAGCTGGTCTGGGTTCTAACTAATACCATCTCCAATTTCGCCCTCTGGGTCCTTGTCCCCTCCCTGTCTGGGAAGCCCTTGGCTGACAGGGAAGGAAGAAGCCTAAACAAAAGCAGGATCACAGACAGCCCAGACATGGGGTGGAAGGGTCCTGCGGGGAGCCCAGGCTTCTTCCAGGGCAATGTAGCTCACTCTCCTCCCTCCAGCTTCCTCATTTCCCCTTTCAACGCCATGCCCTGGACCACTTTCACTTAAGAAACCCCAAAGTCCTGGCCTGTGTCTAAGAAAGTCAGAGCAAAACATTTAAAAAAAAAGAAAAAAGAAAAAAATGCAGACACATCTCAGGGGTCTAGAACCTGAAAACCCATTTGCTACACCAATTGCGGGGGATTTAGTGACTCATGCTCCTGTGGAATCAAGGTCATCAGTAGTAAAGAGAGCCCCAGGCAAGGCCACCAAAATAGGTTTCACTCAACTGGAAACCTTGATCCCATCTCTCTGGTCTGATCCCTCCGGTAATGTGCTCTCCCCACGTGCTGCTCTCGTCAGCTGGGCCCCCGACTGCTGCCCTCTTGGGTCTGTGTCTGCACCCCAGTTCCTCGGTGTCTCTCCTCTGCTTCTTGGACTTTCCTGCTCATTAAACAACAGGCCTGTTCTTAGCCCTTTGGACTTCACACGCTACATCCCACTCCCTCCCTCGCTGTAATCCCAGGTTCTTCTCTACACCCTCCAATCTTCTACCTGAAGAGCACCTCCACCTGACCTCTCCGTGCCCTCTGCCAATCTCTCCTCCATCTCTTCCTTCGCTGTGCTGCACCCCAAACTGAGCAGGCCTCTAGGATCATCTGTAAAATAGGCCTTGCATCCCTTCCCCAAATAACTTCAGAGTGAGTTTAACAAGGTATTCAGGCAAAGGTGCTTTGTCAGTGGTGTGAATGTGACCTGGTCTCATTTGACCTCTGACTGTAAAATGCCTGTAAAATGCCTGTGAGATACCTGCCCTTCATTGCCACCACCTCGTACCGTGGGTCCAGCCACACAGTTGGAATCACACCCATGAGTCCCCAGCCCCCTCGGTTGTCTTCCCAGGCCTGGAACCCTGTTCCAACCCTTGGTTTGCAACTTGCATGGGCTCCTGGAGTAAGCCCAGCCTGCTCTCCCCGTCTGTGTGCATCCTCACAGGGCTCTCTTCTGACAGAAGAGCCAGAACGGGCCCAAGGAATAGGGTGGATTGTCGAACCCTGTGCCTCATGATGTCTGTGTGTGAGTCTGTCCAAGCCTCAGCCATTCCAGGAGGAAGGCATCATTCTCCTCAATGTACAGAGAAATGCACGGAAGCTCCAAATGGGTGAGGGGCATGTTCAAGGTCACTGACTCATCAGTAGGCTGGCCCAAGGAGAAGGGTAAGGGAGACAGACACTGGAAGCCCCCAGGACGAACCTGCTCTTGCTATGGTGCCCTTTGAAACCAAGGTGTGAGATTAGGTGGTCCTGGGGGTAGCACTGGGCAGGGGAGGGAGAGGTGTCTGCACCCATGGGAAGGTGTAGGGTGGATGGTGGAGGGAGGAGGGTGCCTTGTGCTCTGTCATGCTCATTTTGACATTTTCCTGTGCATCTGCTTGTCATCATCAACGTATAATTTAACCTCGTTGTGGCGATGCCTTTGGAATGTCAACAAGGCTTGCTGGGACTTCATTACAGCCCGGCATCTGGCCCTGGTCTTTCTGATACGAATGATGGGCAGCTGCATTCTGGCCCTGCTGTCTTTAGCCCCCATCCAGCAAGTGGCATTAGGCACGCTTAATCCGGAGAGATATTCCGCACACCGAGAGGAGGGCTCGTCAGCTCCACTCGGGGCATTTCCTATGGACTGTTCTGCCTGAGCCAATTAACCCAGCGTAATTGCTGAAAGCATTAGATATTGATGATGGATGTAGGGGGCTGACCCCAGGGGTGACTGGATGGAAAGTGGTGAACAGTAAAATGCCCCTGTGTCTGCACAGTCTGATGATTTCAAAGTCCTTCTGCCTGCATTGTAGCCATGGTCCAGCGATGTAGGCTGAGGAGCTGGTGGTGCCCCCACTTCACAAAAGTGCAAATTAAACCTCGGAGAGGGAAATGTCACTTCCACCAGAGTATAGAAACTCGGGAAAGCTGGGCACAGATCGCATGGCTAGATCTCATGCTTTGGTGGTTGTTGCTCAGACAATAAGTATTTACTGAGCACCTACTATGAGCCAGACTTGGTACTCGGGTAGAGGGTATGGTTTCTCCACCTCTTATATCCACCATGTCATTTGTTTGTAGGATTTTTTCCTTTGGAGTCCGCTCATAGGAGACATCCTTGCCCAATTCCCTACATCCTATACCCGTTGGCTGCCCTTTATCCCTCAGTTCCCCTCAAATTGTGTGCTCTGGTGTTCCTCGATTATACCCCCATGTGCACAGGTTTCCTTGTCTGCCTCAATCCAACGGTAGCCTCCTGATACTAATCCCGTTAGAGGCTTCCACACCTCCGAGCAGGAGGGAGAGCCTACTGGGGCCGGAGGGCCTTCTTGTTCCTGGAAGCAGTGTTGGCAGCTGCCTGCCTGGCTGCGGTTCCCCTGGTCTCGCCAGCACAGTGTGAGGTGGAAGTCCTGGGCCCCTCCTTCAAGAACCCCTTGACATCTCCCTCCTGGCAGCATTGTGATAGCACTAGGGTGAGTCACGTTGGTCCAGTGGAAGCAGAAGCCCAAGGATGCCAAGGCCATTGCTCAAGGTAAAATACTTCTAAATGGCCAACCCTTGACTTACAAGGTCCCAACCAGAGATTCTGCCTTCACACTTAGAGCCGCCATCTCTTCCTCACCCTCCATGAGGAAGAACTCGGGGACTCTGTTCATTCACATGGGCTTCCCCCTGGAGGAGGTGCTGGTGGCCCAAAGTAAGCTACTCTCCCCGGGCCCATCAGGCCTCCTCCCTGTGTCTGCTGGCTGCAGGGACACAGGGCCCAGGCCACTTAGTATTCCTGGGATTCTGAGCTGAGCCTCTGCGGGGTGAGCCTGATAGTCTCAGAGGGCAGCTGTGAGAGGCATGGGCATGAAGCCAAATCAGATAATATGAAAATAATAATAATCACCAATAGAGACACACGCAAGGACATGGGGACAAGAATTGGAGGTTAGATTCCCAAACACTGAGGCAGCTAGGAGGGGGGATGGAAGGACACACCTCCAGTGACAGCCACATACTTTTGGGACCCAAGAGCCCACGGACAGTCAGAGCTCAGTAAGGCTCTGAGTGGAGAGTGATCTTCACCTCCATCCCTGCCGCTTGGCTAGGGTCAGCTTTTTAGAAAAGAGAGAGTTTCCTGGGTGAGATTAGAACATCCAGAAATGACTCAGTGGGTCAGAAGGGGAGACTAGAAATGAGTAGAAGAATGGGCCTTTAAAATATGGATATGGGACCCTCACTAGTGTGGCTCAGTTGGTTGAAGCGTTGTCCCATGCACCCAAAGGTTACCTGTTCGATTCCTAGTCAGAGCACATACCCAGGTTGTGGGTTCCATTTCCAGGCAGGGTGGTAACGGAGGCAACTGATTGATGTTTCTCACATCCATGTCTCTATTTCTCTCTTTCTCTCTTTCCCTCTCTCCCTCTCTCTCTCCCTTCCTCTCTTTCTAAAAATTCAATATGTTTTTAAAAACATGGATATGGAGATGGCAGAAGGAGAAGAAGAGGGATTCTCAGGACAACAGAGGAGCTTTTAGGAGAATTTGGGCAGGTGAGGCAATTTCATGACCTATACATTATTTCTATCTGCATGTGATAGATGAAGAATTTAGTTCAGAGAGATGCAACACATTATTCAAGGTCACATAGCCAGTACGTGGCAGAACCTTGATTCACATTCGGTCTGTCTGATTTGAAGCCCAAACATCTTAACCACTACTTTCATGAAGAGTTGGGGCCAACCAGAAGGCTGCGGGACCCTAAGATACATGACAGAGAATAGTTCTGCAAGGCTCTGAGTGGAGAGTGATCCACCCCGAGTCCTGGGGAATCCAGGGCAGCCGATGAAGGTCCTAGACACCTGAGTGCATGGGAAGCTCGGATAGATGAGCATCCTGGTCCTTCAGGGAGCAGACAGTGCCCGCTTGAGGGCTGACCCAGTTCTGGCCCGGAGCCACTGCTTAGAAATTGCACCAAGCAAATCCCCAGCCGTAATTACCACCATGCTTGCAGCACTGGGCTGAGAGCTGGAAATAGCTCTGTATTTATTTACCCTGCAATTACATGCTACATTAAATGCTCCGCGAGAACATGGCGATCACCCTGCAATTAACTGGTCCCTGCTTCCTGAGCAAGAGAGGGATGGAGACAGTTACTGGGTGAAAACAAGTGCTGCCTGGTTTCTTAATGGGCCTGGGGGTCACCTTGCAACTTGTGCCTGGCTAGAGGCTATGACTCAAGTGGGAGCTACAGTGGCTCCTGGGGAAAGGGGCGCATACCCTGGTCAGGCCTGAACCAACTCTGCTGTGCGTTCTGTGAGGGGCCTGGCATATTAGTAGCTCCCTGCCCAGCTTGTCTCCTCCAGCTCCTCCCAAAGCACCTAGTGATCTCTCTGTACTTAATTTTTAGAGTTTCTGATATCACCTTTGCGTGAACTATTTTCTGTCGTATTTACCTGATGAAGTGCTATTTACCTTTCAAGATTCAGCTCAAATGTCACTTCCCTTGGGAAGTATTCATTGAAAGGAGATTAGATCGGGTAGTAAAAATCAGACAGATCTGAGATCAAACACCAGTCTCCTTACTTAATAGCTATGTGACTTTGGGGAAATTACTTCACCGTTCTGAACCCCATTATGTATGTGTATGTGGACACACATGTATAGAATGTCTTGACATCAGGTGCACATGCATTATGTGAATACATACACACACAGGAGCTCACAGTTAGGAACAGATTTTAGCAGGGTGGGAACAGCATGGTGCCTGACACAGTAGGTGCTCACTAAGTCTTTGTTAAATCAATGAACCAATGAGAAAATCAACCAATCAATCAAAAGTCAATTAGGAGGTGAGAATGTGTGCGTCCCACGTTTATCATCGTGGCTCCTCACTTGTTTCCTACACATAAACATGTGTACATGTTATGCAAAAACGTAATGTGCAAACATGATGGTGATTAGTCTGCAGTTGCCTGGAGATTCCAGAAAACTCATTTCTCAGCTGCGCGATAGATGAAGAATGCCAGCAAAAGGCATTAAGAAAAGAGTTTGATTATATATTTACTACCTCTGTCATTTTCCCCTAATTATGTCTTGGCAAGCTGAGTCTCCTGGATGAGTCTTAAATCTCAGTGTCTTTAAAAATATAATAATAAGTCAATGTGAAATGAAACAGTCCCCACAGCCAAAAATGCCCAGGAAAGTTTTCAATCAGTAGACGCCCCAGTGAGCCAGGCTGGCACCCGCGCTGACTGTGTTTGGACTTGAAACACCAGAGATGGGGCCAGACACGCAGCAGGGGAACAGAGCAGTGTCTGGGCCATGCCTCCAAGGCCACCTCTGAGTCTGAGGAGGGTCACCTGGAGTTCTGTGGCCCTCACCTGCTGCCAACTTCCTAAGAGGCAACAGGAAGAGGAGGCTGAGCATGAGAATGAATGAACCACTCCTGTGGCATTTTGCTTGGTTTCTAGGTTGAGAAGACAGGGCCCAGTTACCAAGCACCCTCTGCCAATGGTCCTCCCCGGGGGTGATCTTGCCCGACGAGACACGGAACAAGATCTGGAGATCTTTTTGGTGGTTGAACTTGGGATTGGTGCCACTTGTGGTACATCCCCTGAGCAGAGGCCAGGGATGCTGGCATACATCCCTGAATGAACAGGACAGCCTCTCAAAACCCCAAATTATCCAGCCCCCAGATGATCAACAGAAACCCTAGTGTATGTGCTGGCAGGCTTGGGCCTGCGTACTTCCATACTGCCTATCATTGACTGTGGCCCCCCAGGTGTCAGGCCTCTTTATGTGCTTGTCTTTTCTGTTTTGGTTTCTGATGACAAGGAACACCCTCAACTCAGAATAAACGTTCAGGCTTCCTTCGTGTAATGCCCGTGCCTCCTTGGCTGCAAGTGTACTCATTGAGAATTAGGATGTTCTCACCAGTGGAAGGGAATAGTGACTCTGAAGGCCTGAGGGCGCCAAGAGATGCCAGCTCTCTCTCTCCTCTTGGGGAAAAGACCATGGTCCTCTCACTGATGCCAGTGGGCACAGCAAGGGCAGCAAGGCTCTGGAGCTTGTTGCTCCCACCAGACTGACCTAGGCAGGAAGCTACTGCATCTCCTGTCAATGAGATGATGGGACTTGCTCTGTTTCTCATCAGGCGCCACTACTGAGCTCAACAGTGTCTCTCCGCCCCAAGCCATCCAACACACCCACCTCATCCAGAAACTGGTAGGCCTACTAGTTTCTATTATTTGAGTCTCCTCATGCAACAGTCCTGGTACATAAAAGGCCCAAGAGAGATTTTCCTCGGATTTCCTCGTGTAGTCTTCACAAGCACTGAGCAAGGCAGATATGTGTACATCCCTATCACATCCCGGGAAAAGAGGCTTTAAGGTTAAACTGAATACCTCACGTAAGGTAACACAACTAAGAAAGAATGAAATTGACATGCAGACACCAGTCCAACAGACCCTGCACATGTTCTTGCCACGACAGCCTGCTGCTGGAAGCAGGATAGGAGGGGACGCTTTTGATCTTTACAAGAGTGAGTGAAGGAAATAGGGAAAGGCATGGATTACCTCTCCAGCCCTGCCCTCCTCCATCAGCACCAATCGTGTCCCTACCTACCATCTGCGTGCCTTCCTGCAGGGCACCAGGAACTCCAGACACAGAAAGGAGACACTCTGTTCTCACAGGCAGGAGGAAAAGGTCATGTGGGGACCTGCATTAGGCAGTATGAATATAAATGCGGGTGATAAACATATGGGGCTCATTACTCTTAGAGGAGGCCAAGGCTTCTTCTGAACAGGTGTCAGGAAAATTGCAATAAAGGCCTCAGCCATGGCGTGTGGTCAAAGGCATGGAGGAATGTGAAGAGGACATTGCAGCTCAGTCAGCTCCAGGAACACCTGAGGAGTCCACACTGCAGAGGGGGCTGGGGCATCCGTATAAAGTACTGTGAACTTTTCTTCAAGTTACCACTCCACCCCCGACTTCTGTCGGATCCAGCGTTTCTCAACATCGGCGGAGAGTGCAGCACTTTGGAATGCTAATGTGCGTAGGAACCTGACTGTGCCAACACGGGGTCCAGAGAGGGGGCTCCCATTCGGCACATCTAACAAGCTCCCGGGCAATGCTGATGCCACTTGGTCCACAGGCCACACTTCAAGTAGAAAGGTTTTAGAATACTAGTGAAGCCAGATGTCAGCATGTCTTTAAGGGAAAATGAAAGATCCAGGGGTGAAATGTTTTAGGGAAAAACTATTTCACATCGAACAAACATCTGAAACTTCAAGGAAGTGGTTTAACATGCACAAAGATGTTAAAAGGCTTTACAGAAAACAAAAGAGGATCCATGGTCGAAAAACTTTGGGGAGAATCTGCGTTAAGTTAAAGGAGTCTCTTTATTGCAGGACTTCTCAGTGCCTTTACACTGTAAGTCAGATCATGTCACTCTTCTTCTGAAGTTGAGGATCTAAAAGCCCTTAGTGGCCGACAAGGCCCCCAGGATTTCACTCCTTCCTTCTCCCTGCCTTCCTTACCTCCGGCACCACAGGCCTTCTCTGGGAACACTGGTTAGGCACACCCATCTCAGAACCTTTGCCTCAGGTCTGCCTTCAGACAGTCAATCTACTAACTTCCTTGAATCCTGCTTTGCTCAAATATCACCTCCTAGGGTGAGGCTTCCCTGGCCACAACCCACCCTTCCAGTCCTCAGCATATGCAATCCCCCTTAACCTGTTTAATCTTTCCTTAAGGCATTTTTACCTTTGAACACACCATGTAACTTCCTCATATATTATGTTAACTAGAGGCCCGGTGCACAAAAATTTGTGCACTCGGGGGAGGGGGAGGGGGAGGTCCCTCAGCCTGGCCTGTGCCCTCTCGCAGTCCGGGACCCCTCGGGGGATGTCCACCCACTGGTGTGCCTGGCCAGCCTGGGTGAGGGGCTGATGGATGTTTGCAGACTGGCCAAGCCCCCAAGTGGGGACCCTCACTCCATGGGGGTGTGGCCAGCCTGGGTGAGGGGCTGAGGGCTGTTTTCAGGCTGCCCACAGCCCCTTCAGGGTTTGGGTCCCTACTGGGGTGCCTGGCTGGAAACAGGTATCTGGGATTTATTTAACTTCTATAATTGAAACTTTGTTGCCTTGGTCCCCCCCCCCCATTGAAACCTGGGTTGCCCCTGGCAACCCAAGGTCCCAGCCTGGCAGGTGTCTGGGGATTATTTATCTTCTATAATTGAAACTTTGTAGCCTTGAATAGAGCTCAGGGCCCACAGGGCCCTGGCTTCCTCCACTGCTCGGGGCAACTCCAGCTCCGTGGCTGCTGCCATCTTAGTTGCATATTTGCTCCTGATTGGGTGGTGGGCGTGGCTTGTGGGTGTGGCTTGTGGGTGTAACGGAGTGAGGGTTCATTTGCATATTACTCTTTTATTAGATTAAATTGCTTACTGTTTGTCTTCCCCATTGGTGTAAACCCCACAAAGCCAAGACACTTTGTCATTTCACAGCTGTATTACCAGTGCCCACCACCCTGGCTATCATCCATGACATATTCTAAATATTTGCTGAATCAGTAATTGAATAAATGGGAATGTGAAATTCTCCGTCGGGGTGGAATATAGTAAGTATGATTCCCTAAAGGTTTCTAACCACAGAAGCTATTTTTTTTTCTTATTTCTTTTCCTGCAGAGCCTCTCAACATGACCACTATTTCTAAAGGCACATTTTTCTAGGAAATGGTGCTGTGATAACTCATTGAGGATCAGCCTTCATCCATTTTCCTAAATCCTTCCAGGCCTATTCATAATCATCCCCCTACCAGGTCCCAGGGCGATGAGTTCCATAAATTTATTATCCACGGTACAGATTTATCTTTAAATCTGCGAGAACAATGTCATGGGAGGAACACTCACTGCTCCCTCTCCTTCAAAGTGCCAAAGTGCTCCTCCCCATCCTCACTTCCCCCATGCACTCCCTTCGCCCGCCAAGCTGCTGGGGAAGAAGCACCAGGTTCCCCACCGTGCCTTTTAAGCAACAGGTACTTCCCAAATACACACTTAACCTTCGAAGTAATCCTCTGAGGTGAATCTTAATCCCCCATTATACCAATGAGAAGCTGAGTCTCAGGGAGGTTAAGTAGCTTCTGGAACCGGGATTCACAAAAAGGTGGGCCATACTTTGAAGCGCCTACACTCTACACACCACCAACTCGGCGAACCTCACAGCACAGTGTCTGGCCACTGCCAAACTGCGAATCAGAGGCTTGGAAGCTGTGTGTCTGTCCCCAACGCCTTCCTTATTAGCGAAAGCAGCAGCAGCAATAACAACACTCCTTGAGATGAGACCATAGGACAGTTATTGTTCTGAGCACTTTACATATACTCTTTTAATTCCTACAACCCCATGGACCTCATTTTATAGGTGAGGAAACTGAGGCAATCAAGAAGTTATAGAATGTATTCACTTGCATAAGGTCACAGGGCTATGGAGGGGCAGAGCCACTTGCGCCAGAATCAGGGGGAAATAATGGAGAAAGATGCAGTCCTGAGCTACGCCATTACTGCCAGGAGCAGCTCACATGCTCTGATGCTTTGAATGCCAGCCACAGCTCATCCTCCCCCCTTCCATCAGCCCTTCCAGAGATCTACCCCCATCATGCCCTTGCCTCTGGGGTCTTCCCCTCAGCTCTGCAATGAATTTTCCTTCCAGCAGGAGGACTCTTCTGTGGATGGGAGTGCAATTCACATCCTTCTACCTCTACAACCCCCAGCGTCCCTCTTCCATATGGCCTTCCCTGATGACCCATCCTGGGAGCGGGAGGCCTGGCACCAAGAAGGCTCTTTGAGACCATCATTGAACATTTGAGGAACCTGACACCCAGGGTCCTTTCATCCCTTAACCGACCAACCAGAAAGCATTTACTGAGCACCTGCAGGCTTATGGTTTGTGCTCATTCATACTTTCATTCGTTTATCTCTTCATGCAATGCATCTCAAGGCTCTAGAAATAAATGATCAAAAATTCAACCACTTCTAATGAAGATGAGGCTTACCTTTCACTAATTTAATTATTTTCTACAGCTTTACTGACTTACAATTGGCATATAACATATACCAGTTTAAGGTGCACACCACAACAATTTGATATACATATATATTTTGAAATGATTACCACAAAGAGTTTAGTTAACATCCATTGCTGTCTGTTATTTTAATAATTAATACCACAAGTAGATTCATAATAATCAGTGGCAATAAGTGCTTTAGAAATAAACAAATATTCAGGGTTCTATGACAACATATAATTTGTGAGGGAAGCAGGATGGAATAGGACTTAGCCTGGGAATCAAAGAAACCACCCTGGAGAAAGTGGCATTTAAAGTGAAATATCAAGGAGAGTGAGAGCACATTAGGCAAGAAGGGGCTTGAGAAGGAGGCCATGGAAAGCCCTGAGGCAGAAAAAACCCAGCACATTTAAGATTCTAATATACTAGCGTAGTACCATATAGTATAGAGTATATACATAACACATAAAGTAGAAGGCTCTTTCCGAGGAAAGCATTAACATTTATAGAATGATTGCTGTGTCGGTCTCTTTATCCCACTGTAACAGAAAAGCAAAAAGCTGGGAAAATTCCAGGGCAGGAGGAATAGAAAAACTAAGACAAGAAAATTAAACAAGGCCAAATAGTTTGAGCAGCTTGCAGCAAGACCTTATCTTCCCCAACCAAAGACACTTAAGGACAAATGGTTCATACCTCTCTTCCCTAACCGGAGAATGAATACATAGCTTAAACCACCCTGGAATGCTAAGGCAGGAAGGAGGAAGGGTGAAGGAGAAAGAGGAGTTTTAGCTCACTCACTAAACAAAAGCGCCAGCCATCTTATGACTTGCCAAGATGACTGGGTATATGTACAAACATCCCAAGAAAAGTCACAACGAAGTAAAAGGGGGACCTTGAGAGCTAATCTGTACCAAGATATCTGGCAGAGGAACCTTGAAACCTGCAGACAGAAGGGTATAAAACCCCTTGAACCCCACCAGGCTCGCTCCTCAGATTAACTGAGAGCCCCTCTGCACTTTATGCCAGATGTATTTGGATAGATTTGCTTTCCTTGCTTCTTCAATAAATTTGCTTGCTCTTAATAAATTCACTTTACTCCAATGCTGCTGTCTGTCACTGTTTGCATCCTTTTTCACGAGATTGATAAGAACTGAGGAGGGGCCAGCCCTCTCCTTCTGACTCAGAAGCCTGTCCGATAACACCTCTTCTGTTGTCTATAACACCATCATGATGGGAATATGAATTCCATTAGACAGCTGGAAAAACTGAGACTTTGAATGATTAAGACATTTGCAAAACAGGTATGCCAACCTTAGCAGACACTGCTGATATTCTCTCAAGTTGCTCAGATTCCTCTGAATCATTTCTGTGTGCCTTTCCTCCAACTGTTGTGGGTTTGGGATTGTTTTGTTTTTTTGCTTCTAATGACCAGATTGTACTATTGTCTTCAGTTGCCTGGACGTCCTGGGGCTACTAGATCTATAGCTCCCAGAAAGCTCTAAGGTCCTGGGAGTTAAATGCTATGGAATGACCCTCAGACAATGAGGGCTGGGAGCAAGACTGCCCAGTAATCTTGCCCAGAGCAGGGAGCAACGCTCTAAAACTACCCTGTAGGATCAGGCTGAGCCAGAATTGGTAACAAATAATTCCCTTGCCTCTCATTTCCCCCTTCTCTGTCCTGTCTCCCCCACTTACCTATTTAGTTTCTCCTGGGATCGCTTAATAAATCACTCAGACAGGAATTCTCACCTCAGAGACTGCTTTTGGAACCCAACCTAAAACATAAGCCATGTCTGCCTGAATTTGAAGCTCTATCTCTTGCTAGTGAGGTGTCTTATTAGCAAAAGGGTGAAGGTGGAGAATTTGATTTGATTAAACAGAACACTACCAGTTAAGAGTAAAATGAGGAGTAATGATAAGAGGTTCAAGAGCAGGGAGGGGGTTTTTTGAGCTTACAGGGAGAGGGGAAAGCCTCCGAGAGTTAGAGAAATGTCAGTTAAGCATCAAAGGATGTATGGGTTATGTATGACCACGGTGGAGAAAGTAGACATCCAGGATGGGGAGGTGTGATGTTGCAAAAGAATAACCTTTCAAAGGTGACAAGGCATACAGAACAGAGGAAACTGTGCCACCCAGATGGAGTCGTGGAAACTCGTGCAGGAAAGATCGAGGCAAGCCTGGGAGAGTTTCTTCGGTATCAGGCTACAGAGAGGTATGAGATGTGGAAGATAATGCTCTATTATGGTAGACACACTAAGCTCTGTCAATGTAAGACACGTTCAAATTTGTAGAGAATTTTTGTGAGTTTATTTGAGCCAAACTGTCGACAACTGCCAGGAAGCACAGTCTCAATGGATTGAGATAATGCTCCAGAGAATGGCAGTTTTGCACCTTATTTTATACATTACAATCAAAAAAAGATGATATAAGTCGGTTACATGAAATCCATTGGCAATAGATTATGGAGGTAGGAGAAGGCAAAGCAGGGGCTAGAAGGGAACCTCTGGGATTGGATACAAAGTAAAATGATAGACATATACATCTTTTACATAGGTGGGTACAGGATAGTTAACTGTCAGTAATTAACACCATAAAAATAACAATGAGAGGATTTGTAGTCTCTACTCTGGCTTGGCTATTGTGCAAGAAAAGCCAGGAAAAGGGGAAGTTCCTTTGACATTGCGGAGATATGTTATCATAGATGCAAAAGACAACAGACAGGCTCAGTTAAGGTAAAGACTAACTTTTGTCAGGGAAGATTCTAGCCCAGGACCTGCCTTTACTAGAAAGTTTTACCTTCAGACCATCCTCTGTGGTTGGTTATCTTAGGTCTCTGAGTTTGTAGGACCGCCGCACAGGCCTCCCCTGAGCTTGTCAGGTTTAGTATGTGGCCCCTTTTCGGCCACAGTTCCCATGCTACACCCACCAGTTCCTACGGCTCTGTGACCTAAAACGGGCCATTCCATTTACTCACCAGTGGCATGAAAAGACCTACCGCAGACGCTTGTTTTGTGCATTAAATAAGCAGAGTCGAAGGAGAACCCTTGGCCCGCTCCTAGAAATGTAAACGGTGCTGGGGTTTGGTTGTTGTTTTTCATTCTAGGAGTTTGGGCTCCTTTCTCCAAGAGGAGTCACTGAAAAGGCTTTGATCGAGGAAGTAAAATATTCAAAATAACATGTATTACAGTGAAAAGTAAGACAGGCAAGGACAACTAATGAGCAATTGAAGGCATGGAAGAGAGCCAGGAACCCAAACTGTCTTTGAGGTTTGACCGGGTGTCTGAATGAACAAGGATGAATAAGACTTGGTTCCTGCCCTGGGAGGACTCAGAGTTTCTTGGAGGGTATGGGCATATAGAAAGCCAAGCAACATGCAAAGTGAGGAGAGTTCTATAAGGGGCCTGACCATGTGCTGTGGGTACTCCCAGGAGAGGGTGGTTCGTTTTGCCAGAGGGTTTTGAGAAGAAATAACTGAAACACTAACATCTCCCCCAAACCACTAAATATACATAATCCTTTTCAAATGAATTAACTATGTGTACTAGTAACTCCATCTATTGGGGGGGAGTGGGGAATCCGAATTATTAACCGGTACATCTAGTAATAGCATTCACTTAATGATTAGTTCAAAGATGGTAATTCAAAGACAAAGAACTTTAACAAAAATCCTAACCCCAAATTTCTAGGTCATTATGGTAAAAAAAAAAAAAGAGTAGGAAGTAAAGAATGCAATTCTGGGCCCAGCAGTGGTTGAGTAGCTGAGCATTGACCTATGAACCAAAAGTTCACAGTTCAATTCCTGGTCAGGGCACATGCCTGGGTTGTGGGCTCAATCCCCAGTGGGGAGCATGCATGAGGCAGCCAAGTAGTGATTCTCATTATTAATGTTTCTATTTCTCTCTCTCCCTCTCCCTTCTTTTCTGAAATCAATTAAAATACATATATCTTTATATATATATATATATATATATATATATATATATATATATATATATGCATGTGTGTGTGTTTTAAAGAATATAATTCTGACAGTATAGGATTGTCTAGATTCCTACTCTGCTAAGCCATACGGGTGATAGGTGGTGTAGTTACCTAGGGTTGGCCTACATAACAGAAACATTCATCTGTGTTTTTATTCATTGAGGAGTGTGAACCGTGGTGTCAACACAGGAGAAGAAAAATATCTGTTCCCTAGTGACTGAATCTCACGTTGCCACTGCAAAAACCAGAATGAGGCAGCTGAAAGGAACCTCGTAGGTTCAGCTAATACTAACCCCTCTTTTGCTTTCCTGATGAGAAGGAGATGGGGGGGTGGGGCGGGCAAGGTCACCCAGCTGGGAAGAGCCAGGACTGAGTCCCAGAGGTTTGGACTCCCAGCCAAGTACGCCTTCCAGGATACCACCCTGCCTCTTAAATGAATTAATGACTCCAGATCCTCCAGTGCAGGCTGCCACCAGCTGCAGGTACACACACACACACACACACACACTCCTAAAGTGACGCCAAGTGGGCCGCCACCTCTTCTGCATGGAGCCTGCTATGGGTGACATCTCAGGAATAGATTGCTCAGAGCCAGACCGAGGGTTCTGATCTCCAGGAGGTGATAACCCAGCTGAGAAGAGTTCCCTAAGGTGACGAGCGTGCTGGCTTCCACCAGGCACCACGAAACTCCTGCACTTGCTGTTCCCTGCCAGCCAAGGCAGGAAGCTCTGCTAATTTCATTAATAACTTAATGAGATTATTAACCACTGCCCAGAGGGGGCAGATGTGGTCTTTCCTCTCTCGGTGATGGGAATGCATCCATTTTTCACACAATTATAGCCTGAGAGGATCATCGCTGGGGCTGCCAATTGTGGGCTTATTAGAAGCAATTTTGACACCAGATTGGATTTCTCTCCTGCACAGAACCTTTTGTTCGAAGCAAATGAACTGGTGTTCCTCCTATCAGTATATTAATAAAATACTGTCCAGAAGGTGTTTGATCTTGAAGACAGGTCCCTTGGCAGGTTCGTGAGAGCACAACTCTGAGAGGCCAGGTGCCTGGCCTGGCCCCTCACGCCAGCTCTGCACCCCCAGCACCAGTCACTTGGGTCTCTGGCCCAAGTTTCTCATTATCTACTGTGATCGGGTGGGGCCAGGTCAGTGGGTCTGCTCTAGAGGCCCACAAGCTGTGCACAGCACTTCAGAAAACCTACCCGAGTGATGTGCATTACTGATCCAATGCCTCGCAGACTAAGTAAGTAGCAACTTCTCTCTTAGGCAGAATGATGTCTTCTCAGTGGGACACACATTAGCTCAGCCCTGTCAGATGCTCTGATTGTCCATGATGTCATGGGGATTTGGCGGCCACCAGAAAAAAACAAAAGGAAGGGCCTGAGGACATTGATTTTGAAGGTCTGTCTCTGGTCAACTGTTTATTTGTAGAAATTCTGCTTCCCTGGCACAAACAGGCTGGATTTACTGCTGTCCCTCCAGCCCTCACTCCTCATCAGGATTTCTGTGATCTGTGTGCACACTCGTCTTCTCCCAACCTGGCTCTGCCTCCCTTTAGAATGTGGGGTGCATTACAGTCATTACTCCAGCCAGAGTGTGCAGGAGCCGGCTCACGCTGGCTCACGAGAGCCAATTACATGCATTTCTTCCTAACTCCGAATTCAGTGACTTCATGACACGGCTCATGGTGGGAGTACTTTAATCAGGGAAATGGAGAAAACTACAAATCATGATTTTGTTTCCTCTTAGAAAGCTGGTTGTTAAATATTTACTAGCATGTCACTGCCCATATCCCCACTGCTTAGCTTTTAGAGTAGAATAGCCACCCGGTTGAATTTCGATGAATAAATGAATGTCTGGAAACAGCAAGCTGGGAGCTGGGAGATTTCAGGAGGCCTGGGCTCTGTGTCTGAGCGAGACAGAAAGCTGCCCGGCTACCTTGCAGGAGGGGTGGGAACCAAAGCAGTGGACTTCAGCTTGCACATTAAAATCACCGCATGCGTAGGCCACATCCCAGTCCCGAATCTCTGTTGTTGCAGTTGTTTTTAATATCCCCTTAGGATTCTAAAACATAGCCAAGCTTGAGGACCTAGAGAACATTCCCAGGCTAATCTAAGTCCATCATTCCACCCATCTTCAGTCACCCCAAGTGCCCACCAATTTTAGTGCAGGGAAACTAAGAGTCAGGAATGGGAACAGAACTCCACGGGAGGTCGGCAGCCACACCTGTAATAAGGGCTGGGTTACACGGAGCGCCCCTCCCACTCGGTACGGTTTTGACTATTTGGCTCATGTCCAGTCTGACAGTTTAGTCAGGTGATCATTTAAGAAAAGGCGAGTCAACTCTGTCCAAGAACCAAGCACCTGCTGCCTAAAGATAGCTTTTCCGCCAAGTCACTGAGCGCATGCCCACTGCCTCCCTGTCCCCACCCTCTAAGGCCACTGCCAGTCCTTCCCTCCATGGCAACAAGCCCATTAATTTCTCTCTTTAAAAGGACAGCACAACTGCCCTAACTGGTTTGGTTCAGTGGACGGAGCGTCGGCTTGCGGACTGAAAGGTCCCAGGTTCGATTCCGGTTGGGGGCATGTGCCTTGGTTGTGGGCACATCCCTAGTGGGGAGTGTGCAGGAGGCGGCTGATTGATGTTTCTCTCTCATCGATGTTTCTGACTCTCTGTCCCGCTCCCTTCCTCTCTGTAAGAAAATCAATAAAATATATATTTTTTTAAAAATGAGGTGGACAGCACGCAGCTAAACTGACATAGCCTATCCGATGTGTGTGATACCATGTTTTAGAAATGGCTCAGAACTGAACGTTCATTCAGTCTAGTCTGTTCTGCCTTTATTGGCTATTCATTTTGGTCACATCACCCCCTCTCTGATCCTCAACTTCCCTCCTCTGCAAATAGAGTCTGACTAGATGTTCTGGGTGGGCCTTTCCATGTCTAGAGGGACTTAATATCTCTGTGTCTCCCTAAGCATTTCCCTGCTTTCCATGGTAATAGATCTTTTTCTATATACAACCTGCCTCCCCAATCAGACCCCAGAGAGTAGTGAGTGGACCTTATAATGTCTGTGCATCCCTAGAGCCCAGAACAGTGCCCTAAACTTAGGACATTTATCACATTAGGCTTCCATCACCTCACCTCTCTCCTGCTTTGTAAATGCCTCATCAAATGACAGGGCCGGCCTGAGCCTATTACGGAGCTGTCCGAGGCTCTCGCCTCAGGGCTCTGTGCCCGGGCAGACCCAAAGCGGCTGTGGCTCCTCGTAAATTGCTCAATGTGTGTCAACTGCCGGGAAGGCCCTGTGGAGAAGTTGCCCACGTTATAAGAGGAGCTGTGGATACATTCCCAATGGGTTAGCCATGGGATGTGGATGACGATCTCTCAGATGTTACCCACCTGTAGTGATGCATAAAAAACACTGTGCGCTGAGGTCGAAGTAAAACCACTGAAAGCCACAGCACGCTTTGGGGCCAAAGGAATTGCCCAATCACTCTGCCCCGTTGCTCTTTGGATGCCGAAGTCGTGCCATTCAGCAGTCTCTGCTCAGTAATTGCTTCTTTCCCTAAGTGGCGGCAAAGCCAGCGTGGTTTTTATTTCTCCTTAAATGAGGATTCGCTAGCAGGCCTATATTTTTTCTTGCCTAATAACATGTGACAGCAAAGTGTGAAATTAGCTATAACAAGCATCGAGAGCCGAATTTTGCAAACTCCCAAACAAGCTGAGAAGTCAGTAGCTGGCCCTCAAGATCCAGCGGTCTTCTCGACTCTAATCCACTACAAGGGGCTCGATAACCTCCTGGCTCCAGGTGCCTGTGGGTTTGGGAACTGGGAACTGGGCAGTTTCATGGATGTCGACATTGACCCATTGGATCCAAGCATCCCAAAGGACTGGGGTGGGATGCAAAAGCAATGGGACTTTATAAAATGAGATTTCAAATACTGCTCGCCGGAGAGTTGATGGGCATTATCTTACTGCAACTTTTCAGATGTTAAGTCTTGCCAGCACAGGAGAAATAAGAGAGATCCTGGATGTGTCAGAGGACTCCACGCTCCTGTCTACCAGCTACGTGGTCTCAGTGGGGGACTCCACCCTTCCCAATGCCAGGCTGCACCCTGCGCATGGCCACGACACGAATGGCTCCCGCTGGAGTCGTGCAGCCTGACAGGGAAACTTTTCTCTCTCTGAGTCTTAATTTCTTCGTTTGTAAATGGAGACAATGATGTCTTCGTCACAGACAACTCGGAGGATAAAATTGGGCAAGTGTCTGTATTGTGCTCTTTTTTCCTGGCCTTACCTCAGAATCTAATCCTGATGCCCTAACCTTCAAGGCGCGAGACCCTGAGTGTGGTACACGAGACTCTCAGGCCCATCCTTCATTCACCTCTCCCACCCCGTCTCCTCCCCACCCTGCATGCACCTGGCTCCTGCCGTTCTCTCTCAGCCTCCGTCCCACGCACAGCCTTCAAGATTCAGGCTCTTTTCTGAAAGTGATGTCACACCTTCCAGGAAGTCTTCTCTGGCTCATGCAGGAATTTGAGTCTCTATTCTTGTCTGTGGCTGTCTCTCCACTTCAACCCCACTGTCCTCTACCCTGCTTCATAGCAGGACCCTATGAATCATGTTTTCACTTTGCCAGCTGAACCTCTGAACCTCCGTATTGGGCTTTGCCAACACACACATGCCTCGTTTTATTGTGCTCAGTTTCACTGTGCTTCACAGATGTTGCAGGGCTTGGGGTTGTTGCTTCTTGTGTGTTTGTTTGCTTTAAACAAATTGAAGGCAAGACTCTCCACTAGCAAAAAAGATTATGACTCACTTTATTGCTGTAGAACCAACCCCGCAATATCTCTGCGATATGCCTGTAGAGGGAAGTAGAGGGAGGCTGTGAGGTGGGAGGAGGAAGAAGAAACGCCATCCTTTTCCTGTAGGTGTCATGTCTGCTTCCTCTTCCTGTCGGCACTACCCTCATTTTGCTCCTCCTCCTCCTTAGTCGCAGGAGTCTGGCCCCTTGACAGCTGAAGTCCACCTTCGGTTTCTCCCAAACATTTAGAACTCACTTCATTGTGTTCCACTGGCAACACCAGCACCAGCTGGTTGGTGCTCCCCCTCAGAAGTCCCAGCACTAGGTGTGTGTCCCCCCCCGCTTACGCCCAGAGCCATTGGCATCAGCAGTGAAGAGCCCTTTCCTCAGAGAGCTGACTGTAAGCACTGCAGGGTCCCCACTCCAAGCGCCAAGTCAGCGATTTTCAACCGGTTCGCCCCAAGAAGTTTTAAAACATGCAACAGTTGACTATTTAGACAGGGGCACTGACCTCTTTTTTCTTACACTGTCAAATAAAAAAATATGACAACAGCCAGCACAGTAAAATAGCTGTCCGGTGGGAACGAATCAAAATTATACCTATTTTTTTGTCAGGTTGGCAAAAAAAATACATGTTTTGGTGTACTGCAGAATTGTAGTGATTAGTCCATGAGTGCCATGCGATGAAGAAGGTTGAAAATTGCTGCTCTGCTTTTAATCTTCATTTTGTTCCCCAGTCCTAGGGGTCGTGGCGGCTCTCAGTAGTTGCTCTATCTGTGATAATATATCGTTTTCTCTTTGTCCTTTGAGTTATCTAGTTAAAAATTTATTCTTCCTAGGTAATAATTCTTTTGAATTAATTCTCTTCGTTAAAAAAACATACAGTACGGGTTTTTTTTTTCTCCTTAGTGGACACTGGTTGATACATCTACATATAACTCATGATTTATAACCATCAAAGTGCATTATCAAACAAATATACTGCTGTTATCTATCTTTCATCTCACAGTCTTTCTTCTTTCTATCATCAGGGCAAAATGTGGTGTCTGGCTCAATGAACACTAGTGGATTTGTGAACAGAATAAATTAAGGAATGAATGATGTCAATGAGAGACATCTCAAGTCAAGGCACAATTGCTGGAACTTCTGCCCAGACCCTACTGCTGGGATGGGAGTGGGGCAGATCTCAGCCAGGAATGTTCCAATGAAAACCTTTGGAATCATGCTCCAATTGGTTCATGAGAAACCTAACTGATAAAACACTGAGCCCTAGAGTTTGGGGATCAAACCCTAGCTCTGC